>JAENJI010001860.1:116103-187793 GCA_018901935.1 Pugionium cornutum | reverse complement strand
CAAACACCAGTTTAGAATGATCATTTTAATTAGCCGATCAACTTGACATGTCCACACTTAGTCGTCAGTAACTTTTAATTTAGAGTTCCGAATGACAAGAATTAAACGCCCAGGTTAAGCTATATCAATTTTCTTTATTGTGGTAAAATTTGAGATGGAAAGAGCTATGCTAAAGCTTCGAAGTAATCCAATCTATCGTAACTTGCGTGATGACATGCATTATGCTTAATTTATAAGCCTTTGCTCAAGGAGCTCGAATGATCAATTTAGAATGATCATTTTAACTAGCTGATCAACTTGACGAAGCATCCAAGTAATCCAAAGTATCCCAAACTGGGTGATGTCATGCATTATGCTTCATTTATAAGCCTTTACTCAAGGAGCAGCAATGATCAGTTTAGAGTGATCATTTTAACTAGCCGATCAACTTGACATGTATGCTCTAAATGGTCTGTAACTTTTGATTTAGAGTTCAAAATTACACAAATCCAACACCCACTTTAAACTATCTCAATTTTCTATATTGTGAAAAAATTTAAAACCCGAATAGCTATGACGAAGCTTCCAAGTAATCCAATCTATCCCAAACTGCGTGATGTCATGCATTATGCTTCATCTATAAGCATTTACTCAAGGAGCACCAATGATCAGTTTAGAATGATCGTTTTAACTGGCCGATCAACTTAACATGTCCGAACTAAATCGTCAATAACTTTTGTTTTAGAGTTCAGAATGACACGAATCAAACACCCACGTTAAGAAAGCTCGATTTTCTATATTCTGACAAAATTTGAGATGGAAATAAAGATGACAAAGCCTACAAGTAGTATAATCTATCCCAAACTATGTGATGCCATGCATTGTGCTTTATTTATTAGCCTTTAGTCAAGGAGCACAATTGATTAGATTAGAATGATTATTTTAACAAGCTTATCAACTTGACATGTCTAGACTAAATCGTCTTTCAATTTTTATCTACACCCCAATATGACATGAATCAAACGCCCACTTTAAGCTAGCTCAATTTTCCATATCGTGAAAACATTTGAGACTGAAATAGCTATGACAAAACCTCCAAGAAATCCAATATATCCCAAACTGCGTGATGCAATGCATTATGCTTGAATTATAAGCATTTACTCAAGGAGCAGAAATGATCAATTTGGAATGATCATTTTAACTACCTGATCAACTAGACATGTCCGCAATAAATTGTCTTTAACTTTTTGTTTAGAGTTCAGAATGACACGAATCCAATGCCCACGATAGGCTAGTTTAATTTTCTATATTGTGACAAAATTTATGACCGAAATAGCTATGATAAAGCCTCTAAGTAATTGAATCTATCCTAAACTGCATGATGCCATGCATTGTGCTTCATTTATAGGCCCTTGCTCAATGAGGACCAATGATCATTTTAGCTATCTGATCAACTTGATATGTCCACACTAAATCGTCTTTAACTTTCGATTTATAGCTCAAAATGACATGAATCCAATGCCCACGTTAATCTAGCTCAATTTTCCATATTGTGACAACATGCTAGACTAAAAGAGCTAGAAAAAGCGTCAAAGTAATGCAATCTACCCCAAACTGCATGATGTCATGCATTATGCTTCATTTATAAGACATTACTGAATGGGCCCCAATGATCAGTTTAGAATGATCACTTTAACTAGCCGATCAAGTTGACATGCCCGCACTATATCGTCCGTAACTTTTGATTTTGTGTTCAGAATAAAATGAATCCAACGCCCATGTTAAGCTAGCTCAATATTTTGTATCGTGACAAAATTTAAGACTGACACAGCTACGACAAAGCCTCCGAGTAATCCAATCTATCTCAAATTTCATGATGCCACGCATTATGCTTCATTCATACTCTTTAACTCAACTAGCAACGATGATCATTTTAACTAGCTGATCAACTTGACATCCGCACTAAATCAGCTTTCTTTTTTCAGTTAGAGCTCAAAATGACATGAATCAACAGTCCACGTTATGTAGCACAATTTTCCATATTGTGACAACAATTGAGACTGAAATAGGTACGACAAAGCCTCCAAATAATCCAATGTATCCCAAATTATGTAATGTCATGCATTACGCTTCATTTATAATTCTTTACTCAATGAGAACCAATGATCAGTTCAGAATTATCACTTTAACGGGCCGATCAACTTGACATGTAGACATTAAATCGTCTGTAACTTTTAATTTATAGTTCAGAATGACACTAATTCAAAGACAACGCTACGCTACTTCAATTTTCTATATTGTGACAAAACTTAAGGCCGACATAGCTACGATAAAGTCTCCAAGTAATCGAATCTATCCCAAACTGCGTGATGCTATGCATTATGCTTCATTTGTAAACCTTTGCTCAATGAGCACCAATGATCATGTTAGAAAGATTAATTTAACTGGCCAATAACTTGACATGTATGAACTAAATCGTCCATAACTTTTGATTTAGAGTTCAAAATGACACGAATCCAACACTCACATTAATCTAGCTCAATTTTCTATATTGTGAGAAGATTTGAGACTGATAGAGCTACCACAAACCCTTCAAGTAATCTAATGTATCCCAAACTCCATGATGCCATGCATTATGATTCATTTATAAGCCTTTACTCAAGGAGCAGCAATGATCAGTTTAGAATGATCATTTTAACTGGCCCATAAACTGGACATGTCCGCACTAAATCGTCAGTAACTGTTGATTTAGTGTTCAGAATGACATGAATCCAACGCCCACATTAAGCTAGCACAATTTTCTATTTTGTGATAACATTTAAGACGGAAATAGCTATGATAAAGCCTCCAAGCAATCGAATCTATCCTAAACTGCGTGACGCCATGCATTATGCTTCATTTATAAACCAATGATCAGTTTAGAATGATAATTTTAACTACCTGATCAATTTGATATGTCCATACTTAATTGTCTTTAACTTTTGATTTAGATATCAAAATGACATGAATCCAACGCCTACGTTAAGTTAGCTCAATTTTCCAATGCCCACGTGAAAGCATTTGAGAATAAAAGAACTAGACAAAACCTCAAAGTAATGCAATCTATCCATATTGTGAAAGCATTTGAGACTAAAAGAGCTAAACAAAGCCTCAAAGTAATGCAATCTATCCCAAACTGCGTTATACCATGCATTATGCTCCATTTATAAGACTTCACTGAAGGGGCCCCAATGATCAGTTTTCATGTGATCCTGATGAGGACCAAGCCCCTTGTCAACTCCAAATGATTGTGGAAGCTTGGATGAATAGGTTGAAGTTGCGGAACGGGTGAAACAATGGTGTAACTTGTGGATGTGTGAGCTCTTAAGTGGATGGATCTGAGAACAAGGGGAAATGCATGATACTTCTCAAGGATGGTGGAAAATCCTTACACTATCTGCTTGCTCTATGTGAATGACAAAGGCCAGGCACGTTGGGAAAGGAATGAACTGAATTGAAACTTCCAAGGGTGATGAAGATACTTTAGACTTTCGGCTCTTGAGAGGAATGAGAAAGTCTTCTAAAATTCCTTATTCAAGACAATGATCAAACGAGCTTAAGAAGGAGATTTGCTATTAAAATGTTTGATGATTCAGAAAGAAGACTACAAGAGAGTACTTATAGTAGTCTAGGAAATTGAAAATGACTCTTAAAATTCTACCAAAATATTAAAGGAAATACTTAGGGAATTACAAAGACAACTAAGACAAAGAATAAGAAGTAAATAATGTTTTGACTTGATTCTTCCTCTCTTATTTCATGGATGATGAGCCAGAGTGGGCGTTGATTCACCAAGAGGTTATGTTAAAGTACATTGGGCTTGCCTCATTAAACACCTATCTTAGAAAACCGATTGGGACAAAACTAAGAATAGGGAAAAAGAGTACAATCCAAGGCACCTCTCTTGGTGAGGTTTAGGTTTCTTGAATCACAAACAATGTGGTTGGATTAGGACACACTAAACTGGCCTGAATGGTGTTGAGAAAGCTCTGTAGTGTTGTCTTAAGTTTGGCTTGATTGGATCGGGTAATTGGGCCATTGAAGATTTTGTAGGCTTTAATCTCCAATATCCGCGGGTTCTGGCTGCTCCTTAGCATCTTTAGTGGCTTCTTCCTCCTCTGGTTCAAGCTGCTCCTTAGGTTGTGGTTCCTTGCTGGCCATGGTCACATCATCCTCCCCCAGTTGAGAAGCATTTGACCTCAAATTTGTTTCATCTGGAAAATATGGAACCAAATAAGTAATATTGAAGCTTGAACTCACTTGGTACTTACCTTGAAGATCCAACTGGTAGGCATTGTCATTGATCTCCTTGATTACCTTGAATGGGCCATCAATCCTAGGCATTAGATTGGATTTCTTTTAACTTGGAAATCTATCTTTGCGCAAATGGATCCACACCAAGTCTCCTTCCTCAAATGTTAACTCCTTTCGGCCTTGATTGGCTTGTTTGTTTTTTTTGCCAACATTTTGATTTTATTAATCAGAAATATCATCAACTACAACAGTTCGTAGAAAAGATGGACACAGAGAAAATAAACTCCAATCGACCAATGGCAATAATGAAGCCTTTGCAAATGCGTCCGCAACAGCATTACTCGAGCGTGGTTGATGAACAAACTGTATAACGTCAAATTGTAGAATACATTTGTTAAGTGTAAGAATGTAATGAGAACAACATAAATTAACATCATGCTGGTGAAGAAGCTTAGTTAATGCTAAATTGTATCCCAACGACCATGCAGATTGGAGTGCCCAAATCAAAGCGGAAAATTCTGCTTCAATAACTGTATTTCTTCCCTGGAATTTTCCCATGCCCGCAGATAAAAAACCTCCATGTTCATTGCGTATATCCACCCTAATCCTGAAGTTGCATTGCCATCTTTATGGGCAGCGTCATAATTACATTTCATCATCCTTGTTGTGGTGGAGTACAACGCTTCTGTAAAACAACATTTCGTGGAAGATGTTGTTCAGTGTGTAAGTCCCGTGAAAGAAGCCACTCCTGAGTGTCATCGCGACAATTTTGGAGTATAGAATTAACAGATATATCCGTATTCTGAAAAATGAGTACATTTCTGGTTTTCCAAATACGCCAAAGTATATAGAACGACAAATATTTTTGTGCTGACATTGCATCACAAATTTTGTAACTTGATATCAGAAATATGACACTATCATGAATAGTACAAGCAGGAGCACAAATGGTATTAGTTAAAATACCCAATTTTCTCCATAGCATCTGAGCATGAGGACACTGGAAATAAAGACGAGCCCCTGTTTCTTCGTAATCACAACAACGAGGACATTTATTGTCAGACGTTATGTTTCTCGAAAATAACTGCATTTTGACTGGAAGAGCTTGAGATAATAAACGCAATAAGAAATGTTTTAATTTTGGAGCCACCTCTAATAACTAAATGTCTTTTGCTAAATCCGGGTAATTAGATAGAAATGCCTGACCATCCGTAGTGGTAATATTATCTTCCTCCACCACACTCTTATAACTAGACTTGACTGAATATACACCATTAGAAGTATGCTTCCAAAATCAACCATCAGATATGGTAGTTGGTGGGAGGTAGAACTTTTAAATAAGATGGTGATCCTCGGTTTCAATAAGATCGGTAATCATATCTTCATTCCATTGACCAGTAGATTTATATATAAGGACATCCACTGTAAGCAGAGGTTTAGTTTAGGGCATTAATTTAGGTGAACAGGCCGGGGATATAGGAAGCCAGTTGTTATAGAAGTGCCATTACCAATCAGACGGTGAATACCCAAGTTTAATCAGCCTTTATTAATTGGCTTGTTGAGCATACATCTTAGTCTTATTTTCAATATTGAGCCGAGTGCTCTCATGAATTTTTTTAACCGACTCAGCCTTTTTCTTTCCATCAAGACTTGTCCTTTCACTCAAACGTAAAGGCATTAGATCCAAAGCTGAGATGGGATTGAACCCATAAACAATTTCGAATGATGAGTACTTAGGAGCAGTATGCCTAGCATGATTATATGCAAATTCAACATGAGGTAAGCATTCTTCCCAAGTCTTAAAATTCTTTTTAATCAAAGCTCTTAACAAAGTAGACAAGATTCTATTAATTACTTCAGTTTGACCATCCGATTGCAGGTGACAAGTTGTGGAGAAACAAAGCTTAGTTCCTAGCTTAGACCAAAGTGTTTTCCAAAAGTAACTAAAGAACTTAGAATCTCTATCTGATACTATGGTCCTATGCATGCCATAAAGTCTAACTATCTCCTTATAGAATAATCTGGAAATGTTAACGACGTCATCCGTCTTATGACAAGGAATAAAGTGAGCCATTTTTGAAAACCTATAAATTACAACAAACACATAATCCTTTGCAGTCTTAGTTTTAGGCAATCCAACAACAAAATCCATAGAAATATCCTGCCAAGGGCGCAAAGGTATAGGAAGAAAGGTATACAAACCGTGCTTTTTGGATTGTGGATTTGGCTTGCTTACAAGTTACACATCTTTGGAAAGCTTTCTCAACATCACTCCTCATGTGTGGCTAAAACAAGTGTTCCTGCAATACATTTAATATCTTTGCCATGCCAAAGTGACCCATAAGACCACCTGAATGTGCATCCTTAACAAACAAGTCTCGCAAAGAAGAGTTAGGTACACATAACCAATTATCATAAAACAAGAAGCCTTCACTCTTAAAGGATTTTCCAGTACCAAACTTCTCACAAGAAGCATAAATATCCTTAAAATCAGCATCAGTAGCATATAACTCTTTGATTTGCTCAAACCCTAGCAGTTTAACTTCTAAAGAGTTCAAGAGCACATACCTCCGAGAAAGAGCATCGGCTACTACATTCTGTTTACCTTTCTTGTATTTGATTACATAAGGGAAGGTCTCAATGAATTCGACCCACCTTAGATTGGCATACAAGGTTTCCTTTCTAAGCACTTGAAAAACCTTTATGACGTGTTCTACATGATCATCTAAGGTTCGGCTAAAAACTAGAATGTCATCAAAGTATACTACCACAAAACGACCTATGAATTCCCTAAGGACATCGTTCATCAATCTCATGAACGTAGTAGGTGCATTTTTCAAGCCAAAAGGCATTACTAACCACTCATTTAAACCTTGTTTAGTTTTAAATACAATTTTCCACTCATCACCTTCTTTCATCCTAATTTGGTGATAACCAACCCTAAAATCTACCTTAGAGAAGATGCTAGAACCATGCAATTCATCTAACATATCATCTAATCTATGTATAGGTTGGCGATACTTTACAGTGATATTGTTGATGGCTCTGCAATCAACACACATTCTCCAGCTTCCATCCTTTTTTGGGACAAGCAAAACAGGTACAACACACGGGCTCATACTTTCACGGATATGTCCTTTCTCCATGAGTTCAGTGACTTGCTGTTGAAGCTCCTTGGTCTCCAGGAGGTTGGTTCTGTAGGCTGGCTTGTTGGGAAGAGATGCTCCTGGTAGAAAGTGAATTTGGTGCTCAATTCCTCGGATTGGTGGTATGCGGTTGATCCTCTGGAAACACATCTTTAAATTCCTGCAAAGAAGTTGAATTTTGCTAGGAATATCCTGCATAGATTGGTTAGTATGAAAGCATTCTTTAAGCACAAAGAGTAGGTGTGGTAAGTTACTCCCAGGGTTGGACTTAATCATAATATTAGTTGGTTATTTGGCTGGTGGTTTGGTTTGTGGTTTGGTGGTGCCGTCGGCATGGGGTTTGCTTTTGGGTTCGGATTGGGTTTTGTTTTTCTTTAAAGCTATCTGATCTAAATGAACATTTTGTGGGGATAAAGGTACTAAAATATGTTTCTTTCCCTTAAACTCAAATGAGTACCTATTAGTAAACCCATATGAATAACCCTTCTATCTGATTGCCAAGATCTTCTAACAAGATGTGACCAGCATCCATGGGTAAAACATCACACAAAACTTCAACTTCATATTTGCCTATGGAAAAAGGAACTAGGACCTGGTTCTCTACTTCTAGCTCACCCTCATCATTAAGCCATTGCAACTTATAGGGTTTAGAACTTTTAATAATCTCAAGTCCTAACTTCTCTACTATAAACTCACTAGCTACATTGGTACAGCTACCACCATCTATCACTAAGCTACAGACCTTACTCTTAACTAGACAGTGAGTGTGGAATATGTTCTCTCTTTGCTCATTCTTTTCTGTCCTAGTTTGTAAGTTTAGAGTTCTCCTAGTGACTTAGAGTTGTCCAGCATGAGGCATGTCTACATTTTCCTCCAAAGACGCAGCATCCGAATGGTCATCCTCTGATTCTACCTCACCATTAGACCTAATAACTATGGTTCTTTTATTGGTACATTCCCTAGAGTAGTGACCAAAGCCCTTACACATAAAACACTGATTTTCCCTATTTTTGGAGCTAGAACCCATATCATTCCCTTAAGTTTCGAATATTCTACCTTAGGTTTAGTGAAAGGCTTGTAATCTTTGCTAGACTTATCCTCCTTAGATTGGCTAAACCTAGTAGAACTAAATCTGTGTTTAGAATTTTTCCTCAAGTTATTTTTCAAACATGATAGCCTTATGGAGAAGGTCTTCTATTTCGACATAATGATGAACGTCTAGCCTATATATGATTTCCCTATTAAGCCAACCCATTAACCTAGCCATAGTGGCTTCACTATCATCTTGAACATCAGCTCTAAGCAATAAGGTTTCAATCTCCTTAAAGTACTTCTCTACAGTTCTAGATCCTTGAGATAGGTTTCTAAGCTTAAAGTGAAGTTACCTATGGTAGTGGCTAGGTATAAACCTTTTCCTATTGATTAATTTCATCTGGTTCCACGAATCTATAGGAAAATCCCCAGCCCTGCTCCTAAAAGTAACTAATTGATCCCACCAGCTTAAGGCATAATCTTAAAAAGCGGTTGCTGCTACTCTAACGTTACTATCCTGAGTTTATTCCCTACAATCAAAGACTATTTCTATCTTCTTTTCCCACTCTAGATTCTCCTCAGGGTCATTGGTTCCATGGAAAGAGGTAATCTTGATTTTATGGCCAGCCAATGGGTCACGAGGATTGGGTTGGTTATTCCTATGCGGTTGGTCATCTCTTGATTTAGTGTTTTTGAAGATAATGACTGTAGTGATCAGTATCATATGGTTGATCCAAATTGGTCAGTGATGGATTCAGCCATGGTTGTGACCATCCATCATAAAGGAATCAAGGAGTGGAATGAACATGAAGAATCTCTTGCACCAGCTGGACCATTAACCCGAGCCAAAGCCAAGAAACTCAAAGAGGCAAACAGCCGCATGCTCAACAAGGAGAATGCACAACAAATTCACTTGAGCTTGAATGGAGAAGTGCCTAAAAGCACTCTGATTTTAGTACAAGCTCAAGACAGCATACAAATGGGTATGTGATCCATTTGTACTCTTTTTCCCTTATCCAAGTTTTCTCCCATTGAGTTTTCTTGGTAATGTTTTTAATGAGGCAAATGAATCACATTACAACCAGCCCAATTTTGTTGTTTAAAATGAAAAGGAGTTCAATTAAAAATGCTCAAAATTGGCGTCATCAAAGGGGGGGGGGGGAAGTGTCTACATTCATAGTCAAAATAAGAGTTAATGAAGTCAAGGTCTTTGGTCAAGTCTTCCCTTGTAATTGTAACCAATTTAATGTTGTAGGCTCCTCATATTTACGTCCCCTTATAGTATAAATAGGGGCTTTCAGTTGTAAACTTGATCATTCAACTTTTTCAAATAAAAACAGCTTCTTTTCTTAAGTTTGAGAGTGGTTCTCTTCTTAATCTGATTGTTGGTGTGTAATATCCTTCAGTCAACATTTAGTAGCCTTAGTGTGTAATATCTAAGCTACTATCTTAGGTAAATCAGTAGTCTTTCCGCAGCTACTGTGTGACCTTTCAATCCACAACCTTTGAACAGATTGAATTTCGATTCATTATGTTGCAAAGCCTATCTCAACCGCATCCAGAAGTGCATTCCTTGGGATGTTCGCATCATTTGGTATCAGAGAACACTTCTGATCGGTTATCCCTATCCCTCATCTCTATATCTCTCCATTTCCATCTGCTTAGATTGCATCAGCTTGTGTGTATTGATTTGCATCAGTTGATTAATCGAGAAAAACCTATTCATATAATTGCATTGTTGTTTTTATCCAATATTACATCAGTTTATCACATTAAAATCGACCCCAACCCATTGCATTTTCAGATTAGAAAATAACACACTCACAACTCTTCATCTTCCATCCAAATTTTTTCAGAACAGGTATTTTTAACATATTTGTTAAGTGCATTTGTAGCTATGTCAGGAGGAAATCAAACTTCAGAAGCACCAAACTTGTTAATGGAGGCTCTAGTAGCATAAATGAAGAAAGCATTACAAATAGAGCTGGAAGCCATTCATTTGCGGCTTGATGATGTTCAGAACAATAGTAACACAGAAGGAGGCCCAAGGAGAACTAGGAATCCCTTAAGACGTGGCCAAAATGAAGAAACAGAATCCTACTATAGCCGTGGCAGTGAAGGAAGTAGGAGAACCCAAAGGAGGCCTAGGCGTGTAAGAGAAAAAAGGGGTCAGCCTAATGACACCTTAGGAGGTCTAAAACTTAAGATACCATCATTCTATGGCAGAAATGATCCAGACACTTACTTGGAATGGGAGAAGAAGATCGAGCTGGTGTTTGATTGTCAACACTATTCTGAGCTCAACAAGGTCCGCGTAGCTGCTACTGAATTTTATGAGTATGCACTCAGCTGGTGGGATCAATTGGTGACTTCCAGAAGACGTAATGGTGAGTATCCAATAGAAACATGGGCTGAGATGAAAGCCATAATGAGGAAAAGGTTTGTGCCCAGCCATTACCACCGTGAGCTTCACCAAAAGCTAAGGAGACTCAATCAAGGAAGCCAAAGTGTTGAGGACTATTACCAGGAGTTGGAAACCCTCATGATCAGGGCAGACATTTCAGAAGACAGAGAAGCTACTATGGCAAGATTTTTAGGAGGACTTAACCGTGACATTCAAGATAGAATGGAGCTGGAACATTATGTGGAGGTAGAGGAAATGTTGCACAAATCTATACTGGTGGAACAGCAGCTAAAAAGAAAAAGTTATACTAGGCCAAGCTATGGAGCAGCTAACAATAAGCCTAGCTACCAAAGGGAAGGAAAACAGATTGCTAAAGTTGATTCCAAACCTTCAACAACCACTCAAGACGTCAAGGGAAAATCTGAAGCTACTACATCTACTAGAACAAGAGATGTGAAGTGTTTCAAATGCCAAGGAAGAGGGCATTATGCGAATGAATGCACCAACAAGAAGATCATGATTCTGTTGGATAATGGTGAAATAGAATCTGAGGAAGAAGAAGTCTTTTCTGATTCTTCAGAAGAGCATCTTGAACCTCCTATGGCAGGAGAATTATTGGTAACAAGAAGAACCCTAAGCGTACAAAACAAAACCAAAGAACATGAGCAAAGAGAGAACCTGTTTCACTCAAGATGCCACGTCCAAGGAAAGGTTTGCAGCATCATTATTGATGGAGGCAGCTGCACTAATGTGGCTAGTGAAACTATGGTAAACAAGTTAGGTCTGGAAGTGTTCAAGCACCCAAAGTCGTATAAGCTGCAATGGCTTAATGAGTGTGGTGAAATGAAGGTAAGCAGCCAAGTCAAGGTACCTATAACCATTGGAAAGTACCAAGATGAGATCCTTTGTGATGTTTTACCAATGGAGGCTGGCCACATTCTGCTTGGAAGACCATGGCAATTTGATCGAAAGGTCATTCATGATGGTTACACCAACCAACACGCGTTTGAACACAAAGGTAAGAAGATCACACTTGTTCCTATGACACCACAGGAGGTGTACCAAGATCAGCTCGTGTTGGAGCAAAGGAAAACAGCTGGAACTTCAAAGGAAACCATAAGCACCAAAACTAACAGAGGCTGTGAGAACAAGAACAAGAAGCACTCAAGTTTCTTTGTCAGAACTGGTGGAGTTAAGAAGGCTCTCTTCTCACAACAACCTGTTCTTTTGTTTATCTATAAAGAAGCTCTAATGAGCTTAAGTAACGTTGCACCGGTATTACCGAGTGAAGTGACTTCTATTTTGCAGGATTATGAAGATGTCTTTCCAGAAGACAATCCAAAGGGGCTACCACCCATCAGAGGCATTGAACATCAGATTGATTTTGTACCTGGAGCCTCACTACCAAATAGACCAGCTTATAGAACCAATCCCGTTGAGACTAAGGAGCTGCAAAGACAAGTTAATGAGCTAATGGAGAAGGGCTACATCAGGGAGAGCATGAGTCCTTGTGCTGTGCCAGTTCTACTTGTGCCAAAGAACGATGGCAGCTGGCGCATGTGTGTTGATTGTAGAGCAATCAACAACATTACAGTAAAGTATCGCCATCCAATCCCTAGGTTAGATGACATGCTTGATGAATTGCATGGTTCCAGAATCTTTTCTAAGATAGATCTTAAGAGTGGGTACCATCAAATCCGCATGAAAGAAGGGGATGAATGGAAAACTGCATTTAAAACTAAGCATGGATTATATGAATGGTTAGTCATGCCATTTGGGTTAACAAATGCACGTAGTACTTTCATGAGGTTGATGAATCATGTTCTTAGAGCATTCATAGGAGTCTTTGTTGTAGTATACTTTGATGACATCTTAATCTACAGCAAGAATCTAGAAGAGCATGCTAGTTATTTGACATCGGTTCTAAGCGTTCTTAGAAAAGAAAAACTATATGCCAATCTTAAGAAATCCACTTTTTGTACAGATAACATTGTGTTCCTAGGCTTTGTTATAAGTGCAGATGGTATTAAGGTTGATGAGGAGAAGGTCAAAACTATTAAGGAATGGCCAAGTCCAAAAACAGTAGGAGAAGTGAGAAGTTTCCATGGGCTAGATGGCTTCTATAGACGCTTTGTCAAGGATTTTAGCACTAATTCTGCCCCACTTACTGAAGTAACCAAGAAAGACATAGGATTCAAATGGGGAGAAGCTCAAGAAAGCTCATTCCAAGCTTTGAAAGAAAAGCTTACACATGCACCTCTTCTATCTTTACCTGATTTTCTTAAAACCTTTGAGATAGAATGTGATGCTTCTGGTATGTATTGGAGCTGTTTTGATGCAGGATAAGAAACCTATAGCCTATTTCAGTGAGAAGCTTGGAGGAGCCACCCTCAACTATCCAACCTACGACAAGGAATTGTACGCCTTGGTCCGTGCTTTGCAAACTTGGCAACACTACTTGTGGCCTAAGGAGTTCGTGATTCACACTGATCATGAGTCACTCAAGCACTTAAAGGGGCAACAGAAGCTGAACAAAAGGCATGCACGGTGGGTTGAGTTCATAGAAACATTTCCGTATGTCATTAAATACAAACAAGGTAAAGAGAATGTTGTGGCAGATGCATTGTCACGGAGGCATGCCTTAATCTCTACTCTTGATGCTAAGTTTTTAGGTTTTGAACAACTTAAAGAGCTATATGAAACTGATCCTGAATTTAAAGATGTATACATTGGTAGCAAAAAGTTTGCTTCAGGAAAATACTATCGGCATGAAGGATTCCTATTTTATGATAATAGATTATGTATGCCTAACTGTTCTGTTCGAGACTTGCTAGTTAGGGAAGCTCATGGAGGTGGACTGATGGGGCATTTTGGAGTTGCCAAAACACTTAAGGTCATGCAAGATCATTTCTATTGGCCACACATGAAGAGAGACGTAGAAAGAATCATTGCAAGGTGTGTTACATGCAAACAGGCTAAGTCTAAGGTTCAACCCCACGGTTTGTACACTCCCTTACCCATTCCTACTCATCCATGGATTCACATATCAATAGACTTTGTGGTTGGTTTGCCTAGAACTAAGACAGAAAAGGATTCTATCTTTGTTGTGGTTGATAGATTCTCTAAGATAGCTCATTTTATAGCATGTCACAAGACTGATGATGCATTGCATATAGCCAATCTGTTCTTTAAAGAGGTAGTTCGCGTACATGGAATGCCTAGGACCATAGTTTCTGATAGAGACACTAAGTTCTTGAGTTACTTTTGGAAAACTCTTTGGTCTAAGTTAGGAACTAAGTTGGTATTCTCTACAACATGTCACCCACAAACGGATGGTCAAACTGAAGTAGTTAATAGAACCTTGTCTACTTTATTGCGTGCATTAATCAAACGAAATCTTAGAACATGGGAAGAATGTTTACCACATGCTGAATTTGCATATAACCATTCTGTACATTCTGCTTCTAAGTATTCTCCTTTTCAAATTGTGTATGGTTTCAATCCTTTATCTCCTTTGGATCTAACCCCTTTGCCTTTAAGTGAAAGAGCTAGTATTGATGGAAAAAGAAAAGCTGAGATTGTTAAACAGATCCATGAGAATGCAAGGAAGAATATTGAGGCCAGAACCCAACAATATGCAAGAAAGGCCAACAAAGGAAGACGTGAAATGGTATTTGAGGTGGGAGACCTTGTGTGGGTTCACTTGACAAAAGAAAGATTTCCAGCTGAAAGGAAATCCAAATTTACGCCCAGAATTGATGGACTTTCAAGATAGTTCAGAAGATCAGCAACAACGCCTACCAAATTGATCTTCAAGGTAAGTATAATGTGAGTTCAAGCTTCAATGTTTCTGATCTTGTGCCTTTCATTGCAGATGAACCAGATTTGAGGTCAAATCCTTTTCAAGAGGAGGGGGATGATACGAGCATGGAAAGCACACAAAAGGAGAAGCTCATGGCTAGGAATGAACCAGTGGAACATGAAGAAGCTCTTGCACTACCAGCTGGACCATTAACCGGAGCCAAGGCCAAGAAACTCAAAGATGCAATCAGCAGCATGCTCAACAAAGAGAATGCACAACAAATTCACTTGAGCTTGAATGGAGAAGTGCCTAAAAGCACTCTGATTTTAGTACAAGCTCAAGACAGCATACAAATGGGTATGTGATCCATTTGTACTCTTTTTCCCTTATCCAAGTTTTCTCCCATTGGGTTTTCTTGGTAAGGTTTTTAATGAGGCAAATGAATCACATTACAACCAGCCCAATTTGTTGTTTAAAATCAAAAGGAGTTCAATTAAAAATGCTCAAAATTGGCGTCATCAAAGGAGGGAAAAGTGTCTACATTCATAGTCAAAATCAGAGTTAATGAAGTCAAAGTCTTTGGTCAAGGTCTTTGGTCAAGTCTTCCCTTGTAATTGTAACCAATTTAATATTGTAGGCTCCTCATATTTACGTCTCCTTATAGTATAAATAGGGGCTTTCAATTGTAAACTTGATCATTCAACTTTTCAAATAAAAACAGCTTCTTTTCTTAAGTTTGAGAGTGATTCTCTTCTTAATCTGATTGTTGGTGTGTAATATCTTTCAGTCAACATTTAGTAGCCTTAGTGTGTAATATCTAAGCTACTATCTTAGGTAAATCAGTAGTCTTTCCGCAGCTACTGTGTGACCCTTCAATCCACAACCTTTGAACATATTGAATTTCGATTCATTCTGTTGCAACGCCTATCTCAACCGCATCCAGAAGTGCATTCCTTGGGAGGTTCACATCACAAACTGCGTTATGTCATGCATTATGCTTTATTTATAAGCTTTTACTAAAGGAGTACCGATGATCACTTTATAATGCTCAATTTAACTAGCCGATCAGCTTGACATGTACACACTAAGTCTCCGGAACTTTTGATTTAGAGTTCAAAATTACACGAATCCAACGCGCACGTTAATCTAGCTTAATTTTCTATATTGTGATAAAGATTACTCCAAAATAGCTATGACAAAGCCTCCAAGTAATCCAACCTATCCCAAACTGTGTGATGTCATGCATTATGTTTCATTTATAAGACTTTACGCAAGTAGCACCAATGATAAGTTTAGAACGATCATTTTAACGCTTCTCAACTTGACATAACTACACTAAATCGTCTTTAACTTTTAATATAGAGCCTAAAATGACATGGGTCCAATGCTCACATTAAGCTAGCTCAATTTTCCATATTATGGAACATTTGAGACTAATAGAGCTACGAAAAAGCCTCCAAGTAATCCAAAGTATCCCAAAGTGCGTGATGCCATGCATTATGCTTCATTTATAAGCCTTTACTCAAGGAGCACCCATGATCAGTTAGAATGATCATTTTAACTGGCCGATCAACTTGACATGTCCGCACTAAATCATCCATCACTTTCGATTTAGAGTTGAAAATGACATGAATCCAACACCCACATTAAGTTTGCTCAATTTTCCATATTGTGACAACATTTGAGGTAGAAAGAGCTACGAAAAGGCTTCAAATAATCCAATGTATCCCAAACTGCGTAATAGCATGCATTATGCTTACTTTATAAGCCTTTATTCAAGGAGCACCAGTGATAAGTTTGTAATGATCATTTAAATTAGCCGATCAACTTGACATGTCCGCACTGAATCGTCCGTAACTTTTGGTTTAGAGTTCAAAATGACACGAATCCAACGCCCATGTTAAGCAAGCTCAAATTTATATATTGTGACAAAATTTAATATCAAAATAGGTACGACAAAGTCTCCATTAATCCAATTCATCCCAAACTGTGTGATGACATGCATTATGCTTCATTTATAAGCATTTACTCAAAGAGCACCAGTTTTAGAATAATCATTTTAACGAGCTGATCAACTTGACATGTACACACTAAATCGTCTTTCAGTTTTTATTTAGAGCTCAAAATGACATGAATCCAAAGCCCATGTTAAGCTAGCTCAACTTACCATATTGTGACAACATCTAAGGCTGAAAGAGCTACGACAAATCCTCCAAGTAATCCAACGTATCCTAAACTGCGTGATGCCATGCATTATGCTTAATTTATAACCCTTTATTCAAGAAGCACCAATGATCAGTTTCGAAGGATCAGTATGTAACTTTTGATTTAAGTTCAAAATGTCATGAATCCAACTCCCACGTTAAGCTAGCTCAATTTCCTATATTGCGACTAAATTTAAAATCAAAATAGCTACGGAAAAGCTTACATTTAATCCAATCTATCCCAAACTACGTGACATTATGCATTATGCTTCATTTATACGTCTTTATTCAATGAGCACCAATGATCAATTTAGAATGATCAATTTAACTAGATTATCAACTTGAACTTTTGATTTAAGTTCAAAATGTCATGAATCCAACTCCCACGTTAAGCTAGCTCAATTTCCTATATTGCGACTAAATTTAAAATCAAAATAGCTACGGAAAAGCTTACATTTAATCCAATCTATCCCAAACTACGTGACATTATGCATTATGCTTCATTTATACGTCTTTATTCAATGAGCACCAATGATCAATTTAGAATGATCAATTTAACTAGATTATCAACTTGACATGTCCGCACTAAATCGTGAGTAACTTTTGATTTAGAGTTCAAAATGACAAGAATCAAACACCCACGTTAAGCTAACTTAATTTTCTATATGTTGATAACATTTGAGAGTGATAAAGCTATGACAAGGCCTCCACATAATCCAATGTATACACAACTGGGTGATGTCATGCTTCATTTATAAGCCATTAATCAAAGAGCACCAATGATAAGTTTAGCATGATCATTTTAAGTGGCAGATCAACTTGACATGTCCACATGAAATTGTCAGTAACTTTTGATTTAGAGTTCAAAATGACATGAATCCAACACCCACGTTAATCTAGCTCCATTTTCTATAATTTGACAAAATTTAAGACCAAAATAGCTACGACAAAGCCCCCAAGTAATCGAAATAATCACAAAATGTGTGATGCCATGCATTATGCTTCACGTATAAGCCTTTACTCAAGGAGCACCCATGTTCAGTTTAGAATGATCATTTTAAATAGTTGATCAACTTGACATGTCCACACTAAATAGTATTTAACTTTTGATTTAGAGCTCAAAATGACATGAATCCAAGCCCACATTAAGCTAGCTCAATTTTCTATATTGTGACATCATTTAAGACAGAAAGAGCTACGATAAAGCCTCCAAGAAACCCAACGTATCCCAAACTGCGTCATGCCAAGCATTAAGCTTCATTTATAAGCATTTTCTCAAGGAGCACGGAGTTTAGAATGATCATTTGAACTATTTGATCAACTTGACATGTCCGAACTAAATCGTTTTTAACTATTGGTTTAAAGCCTAAAACGACATGATCCAACGCCCACATTAAGCTAGTTGAATTTTCCATATTGTGGAACATTTGAGACTAAAAGAGCTACGAAAAAGCCTCCAAGTAATCCAATGTATCCCAAAGTGCGTGATGCCATGAAATATGCTTCATTTGAAGCCTTTACTAAAGGAGCACCAATGATCAGCTTAGAATAATCATTTGAATTGGCCAGTCAACCTGACATGTTCGCACTAAATCGTCTTTAACCTTTGAATTAGAGCTCAAAATGACATGAGTCCAATGCCCATGTTAAGCTAGCTCAATTTTCCATATTGTGACAGCATTTGAGATTGAAAGAGCTAGGAAAAAGCCTCCAAGTAATCCAATCTATCCCAGATGACGTGATGTCGTGCACTATGCTTCATTTTAAACCTTTACTCAATGAGCACCAATGATTATTTTCGAATGATCATTTTAATTGCTCGATCAACTTGACATATCCGCACTAAATCATCTTTAACCTTTAAATTAGAGCTCAAAATGACATGAGTCCAACACCCACGTTAATCTAGCTCAATTTTCCATATTGTGACAACATTTAAGACTGAAAGAGCTATGCCAAAGCCTCCAAGTAATCCAATGTATCCCAAACTGCGTTATGTCATGCATTATACTTTATTTATAAGCCTTTACTAAAGAAGCACCAATGATCACTTTAAAATGATCATTTTAACTGGCCGATCAGCTTGACATGTACGCACTAAATCTCCGGAGCTTTTGATTTAGAGATCAAAATTACACAAATCCATTGCGCACATTAAGGTAGCTCAATTTTCTATATTGTGATAAAGTTTACACAGAAATTAAGGTAGCTCAATTTTCTATATTGTGATAAAGTTTACACCGAAATAGCTATGACAAAGCATCCAAGTAATCCAATCTATCCCAAACTGCGTGATGCCATGCATTATGTTTCATTTATAAGCATTTACGCAAGGAGCACCAATGATAAGTTTAGAATGATCATTTTAACGCTGCTCAACTTGACATAACTACGCTAAATAGTCTTTAACTTTTAATATAGAGCCTAAAATGACATGGGTCCAACGCTCACATTAAGCTAGCTCAATTTTCCATATTATGGAACATTTGAGACTAATAGAGCTACGAAAAAGCCTCCAAGTAATCCAAGGTATCCCAAAGTGCATGATGCCATGCATTATACATCATTTATAAGCCTTTACTCAAGGAGCACCAATGATCAGTTAGAATGATCATTTTAACAAGCCGATCAACTTGACATGTACGCACTAAATCATCCATAACTTTCGATTTAGAGTTCAAAATGACATGAATCCAATACCCACATTAAGCTTGCTCAATTTTCCATATGGTGACAACATTTCAGGCAGAAAGAGCTACGAAAAAGGCTTTAAATAATCCAATGTATCCCAAACTGCGTGATGCCATGCATTATGCTTACTTTACAAGCCTTTACTCAAGGAGCACCAATGATATGTTTGTAATGATGATTTTAATTAGCAGATCAACTTGACATGTCTGCACTGCATTGTCCGTAACTTTTGATTTAGAGTTCAAAATGACACGAATCCAATGCCCATGTTAAGCAAGCTCAAATTTATATATTGTGACAAAATTTAAGATCAAAATAGCTACGAAAAAGTCTCCATATAATCCAATTCATCCCAAACTGTGTGATGACATGCATTATGAATCATTTATAAGCATTTACTCAAGGAGCACCAATTTTAGAATTATCATTTTAACGAGCTGATCAACTTGACATGTACGCACTAAATCGTCTTTCACTTTTTATTTAGAGCTCAAAATGACATGAATCCAACACCCATGTTAAGCTAGCTCAATTTACCATATTGTGACAACATCTAACGCTGAAAGAACTACGACAAATCCTCCAAGTAATCCAACGTATCCTAAACTGCGTGATGCCATGCATTATGCTTAATTTATAATCCTTTATTCAAAGGGCACCATTGATAAGTTTAGAATGATCATTTCAATTAACCGATCAACTTAACATGTCCACACTACATCGTAAGTAACTACTGATTTAGAGTATAAAATGACACGAATCCAACACGCACGTTAAGCTAGCTCAATTTTCAATACTGTGAAAACATTTGAGACTAAAAGAGGTAAGATAAAGGCTTCAAGTAAACCAATGTATCCCAAAATGCGTGATGTCATGGATTATGCTTCATTTATAAGCCTTTAAATCAAGAAGCACCAATGATCATTTGGAATGATCATTTTAGCTAGCCTATCAACTTGACATGTCCGCACTGCATCCTTCGTAACTTTTGATTTAGAGTTCAAAATGACATGAATCCAACACCGCGTTAAGCAAGCTCAATTTTCTATATTGTGACAAAAATAAAGATCAAAATAGCTACGACAAAACCTCCAAGTAATCTAATGTATCCAATCTGCATTATGCCATTCATTATGCAGCATTTATCACCCTTTACTAAAGGAGCACCACTGATCAGTTTAGAATGACCATTTTAACTGAACGATCAACATGACATGTCCGCACTAAGTTATCTGTCACTTTTGATTTAGAGGTCAAAATGTCATGAATCCAACTCCCACGCTAAGCTAGCTCAATTTCCTATATTGCGACTAAATTAAAGATCAAAATCGCTACGGAAAAGATTACATTTAATCCAATCTATCACAAACTGCGTGACATTGTGCATTATGCTTCATTTATACGCCTTTACTCAATGAGCACCAATGATGAGTTTATAATGATCATTTTAACTAGATTATCAACTTGACATGTCGGCACTAAATCGTAAGTAACTTTTGATTTAGAGTTCAAAATGACAAGAATCAAACACCCACGTTAGGCTAACTCAATTATCTATATGTTGATAACATTTGACAGTGATAGAGCTATGACAGGGTCTCCACGTAATTCAATGTATACCAAACTGGGTGATGCCATGCTTCATTTACACGCCATTAATGAAGGAGCACCAATGATAAGTTTAGCATGATCATTTTAAGTGGCTGATCAACTTTACATGTCCGCACAAAATTTTCAGTAACTTTTGATTTAGAGTTCAAAATCACACGAGTCCAACACCCACGTTAATGTAGCTCAATTTTCTATATTTTGAAAAAATTTAAGACCGAAATAGCTACGACAAAGCCCCCAAGTAATCCAAATAATTCCAAACTGCGTGATGTCATGCATTATGCTTCACTTATAAGCCTTTACTCAAGGAGCTCCCATGATCAGTTTAGAATGATCATTTTAACTAGCTGATCAACTTGACATGTCCGCACTAAATAGTCTTTAACTTTTGATTTATAGCTCAAAATGACATAAATCCAACGCCCACGTTAAGCTAGCTCAGTTTTCTATATTGTGACATCATTTAAGAGTAAAAGAGCTACAACAAAGCCTCCAAGAAATCCAACGTATTCCAAACTGCGTCACGCCATGCATTAAGCTTCATTTATAAGCATTTGCTCAAGGAGCACGGAGTTTAGAATGATCATTTGAACTATTTGATCAACTTGACATGTACGAACTAAATCGTCTTTAACAATTGATTTAAAGCCTAAAATGACATGATCGAACACCCACGTTAAGCTAGCTGAATTTTCCATATTGTGGAACATTTGAGACTAAAAGAGCTACGAAAAACCTCCAAGTAATCCAATGTATCCCAAAGTGCGTGATGCCATGCAATATGCTTTATTTTAAGCCTTTACTTAAGGAGCACCAATGATCAGCTTAGAATAATCATTTAATTGGCCAATCAATCTGACATGTCCGCACTAAATCGTCTTTAACATTTGAATAAGAGCTCAAAATGACATGAGTCCAATGCACATGTTAAGCTAGCTCAATTTTCCATATTGTGACAGCATTTGAATTTTAAAGAGCTAGGAAAAAGCCTCCAAGTAATCCAATATATCCCAAACTACGTGATGTCGTGCGCTATGCTTCATTTTAAGCCTTTACTCAATGAGCAATAATGATTATTTTAGAATGATCATTTTAATTGCTTGATCAACTTGACATGTCCGCACTAAATCGTCTTTAACCTTTGAATTAGAGCTCAAAATGTCATGAGTCCAACGCCCATGTTAAGCTAGATCAATTTTCCATATTGTGACAACATTTGAGACTGAAACAGCTACGCCAAAGCCTCCAAGTAATCCAATGTATCCCAAAATGCATGATGCCATGCATTATGCTTTATTTATAAGCCTTTACTAAAGGAGCACCAATGATCACTTTAGAATGATCATTTTAACTGGCCAATCAGCTTGACATGTACGCACTAAATCTCCGGAATGTTTGATTTAGAGTTTAAAATGACACAAATCCAACGCGCACGTTAATCTAGCTCAATTTTCTATATTGTAACAAAATTTACGACCGAAATAGCTATGACAAAGCCTCCAAGTAATCCAATCCATCTCAAACTACGTGATGCCATGCATTATGTTTCATTTATAAGCCTAAAATGCAAGGAGAACCAACGATCAGTTTAGAATGACATTTTAACTAGCTGATCAACTTGACATGTTCGCACTAAGTCGTCTTTAACCTTTGAGTTAGAGCTCAAAATGACATGAGTCCAAAGCCTACGTTAATCTAGCTCAATTTTCCATATTGTGACAATATTTGAGACAGAAAGAGCTACAAAAAGCCTCCACGTAAGTGAATATATCCCAAACTGCATGATATCATGCATTATGATTCATTTAGAAGTCTTATCACAAGGAGCACCACTGATCAGTTTAGAATAATCATTTTAACTGATCGATCAACTTGATATTTCCGCACTAAATCGTCCGTAACATTTGATTTAGAGTTCAGAATGACACGAATCCAATGCCAAGTTAATCTAGCTTAATTTTCTATATTCTGACAAAATGTAACACCCAAATAGCTACGACAAAGCCTTCAAGTAATCCTATCGATCCCAAACTCTATGATGCCATGCATTATGCTTCATTTATAATCCTTTACTCAAGGAGCACCAATGATCAGTTTAAAATAATCATTTTAACAAGCTGATCAACTTGACATGTCCGCACTAAATCATGCTTTCACTTTTTATTTACAACTCAAAACGACATGAGTTCAACACCCACGTTAAGTTAGTTAAATTTTTCATATTGTGACAACATTTTAGACTGAAAGAGCTATGAAAAAGCCTCCAAGTAATCGAATGCATCCCAAACTACATGATGCCATGCATTATTGTACATTTAAAAGCCTTTGCTCAAAAGCACCACCGATCAGTTAAGAAGGATCATTTTAACTAGCCGATCAACTTGACAATTACTCACTAAATAATCTGAAACTTTTGAGTTATAGTTTAGAATGACCCGAATTGAATCGAATCTGAAACTTTTGATTTAAGGTAGCTCAATTTTTTCTATTGTGAAAACATTTGAGACTGAAAGAGCTACGAACAAGCCTCCAACTAATCCATATCCGAAATTGTGTGATGCCATGCACTATGTTTCATTTATAAGCCTTTTTTACTCAAGGATAACAAATGATCAGTTTAGAATGATCATTTTGATTGGCCGATCAACTTGACATGTCTGCAATAAATCGTCCGTAACTTTTGATTCAGAGTTCGGAATGACACGAGTCAGAACGCCCACGTTGAGCTATTTCTATTTTCTATATTATGACAACATTTGATACTGAAAGAGCCACGACAAAGCCTCCAAGTAATCCAATGTATCTAAAAATGCGTGATGCCATGCATGCATTATGCTTCATTTAAAAGCCTTTACTCAAGAAGCACCACCGATCATTTTATAATGATCATTTTAGCTGGCCGATCAACTTGACATGTCTGCACAAAATCGTCCGAAACTTTTGATTAATAGTTTAGAATGACACGAATCCAACACCCACATTAAGTTAGCTTAATTTTCTATATTGTGACAACATTTAAGACTGAAATAGCGACGACAAAACCTCCAAGTAATCCAATGTATCTCAAACTGCGTGATGCCATGCATTATGCTTCATTTATAACCCTATACTCAAGGAGCAGCAATGATCAGTTTATAATGATCATTTTAACTGGCCGATCAACTTGACATGTCCGCACTAAATTGTCTATAACTTTTGATTTAAAGTTCAGAATGACATGAGTCCAACGCCCACGTTAAGCTAGCTTAATTTTCTATGATAACAATATCTAAAAGAGCTCGACAAAGCCTCCTAAATCCAATGTATCCCAAACTGCATGTTTACATGATTATGCTTCGTTTATAAAAACACTGAATGCCATTTTACAGCTGATCAACTTGACAACTAAATCGTCAACTTTAGATTTAGAGTTCAAACAACACGAGTCCAACGCCCACGTTAGCTTTTCTATATGGTGACAAAATTTAAGACCAAGATATTGACAGAGTCTCCAAGTAATCCAATTTATCCCAAACTGTCTGATGCCATGCATTATGTTTCATTTAAAGCCTTTACTCAAAGAGCACAGATGATAAGTTTAGAATGATCATTTTAACTAGATCAACTTGACATCCGCACTACATTATCTTTCACTTTTGTTTCGATCTCAAAACGAAACCAATGCCCACGTGATGCCATACATTATTCTTCATTTTTAAGCTTTTAGTCAAGGAGCACCAATTATCAGTTTATAATGACCATTTTAATTGGTCGATCAACTTGACATTTCCACATTAAATCGTCCGTAACTTCAGATTTAGAGTTCAGATTGACCCGAATCCAACGCTCACGTTAAGCTAGCTAAATTTTTTATATTGTGACAATATTTTAGAGTGAAAGAATTACGAAAAGCCTCCAACTAGTCCAATGTATCCTAGACTGTGTGACGCCATGCATTATACTTCATTTATAAGCCTTTACTCAAGGAGAACCAATGATCAGTTTATAATGATCAATTTAACTTGTCGATCAATTGACATGTCCGCACTAAATCATCCGTAACTTCAGATTTAGAGTTCAGAATGACCCGAATCCAACGCCCACATTAAACTAGCTCAATCGTCCGTAACTTTTGATTTAAAGTTCAGAATGACATGAATCCAACGCCCACATTAAGGTAGGTCAATTTTCTATATTATGACAATATTTGACTCTTAAAGAGCTACGACAAAGCCTCCTAGTAATCGAATGTATCCCAAACTGCGTGTTTACATGCATTATGCTTCATTTATAAAACTTTACTGAAGCACCACCAATGATCAGTTTAGAATGATCATTTTAACTGGCCGATCAACTTTACATGTCCGCACTAAATCGTCCGTAACTTTTGATTTAGAGTTCAAAATGACACGAGTCCAATGCCCATGTTAGCTAGCTCAATTTTCTATATTGAGACAAAATTTAAGACCGAAATAGCTATGACAGAGTCTCCAACTAATCCAATCTACCTCAACCTGCTTGATGTCATGCATTATGTTTCATTTATAAGCCTTTACTCAAGAAGCACCAATGATCAGTTTAGAAAGATCATTTTAACTACTTGATCAACTTGACATGTCCGCACTAAATCGTCCGTAACTTCTGATTTAGAGTTCAGAATGACCCGAATCCAACACACACGTTAAGCTAGCTCAATTTTTTATATTGTGACAACATTTGAGATTGAAAGAGCTAATAAAAACCCTCCAACTAATCCAATGTATATGAAACAGCGTGATGCCATGTACTATGCTTCAATTATAAGCTTTTTTTTACTCAAGGAACACCAATGAGCATATTAGAATGATCATTTCAATTGGCCGATGAACTTGACATGTCTGCACTAAATCGTCTGTAACTTTTGATTTTGAGTTCAAAATGACACGAATTCAACTCCCTCGTTAACCTAGCTCAATTTTTTATATTGTGAGAAATTTAAAACTGAAATAGCTATGAAAAACGCTCCAAGTAATTCATTCTATCACAAACTACGTGATGTCGTTAATTATGCTTCATTTATAAGCTTTTACTCAAGGAGCATCAATGATGAGTTTATAATTATCATTTTAACGTGAAAGAATATTGAGATTAGAGAGGAGAAATGTGAAGAATTGAATCTGGAAACTCAAAGAGAAGTATGAGAAAATGAGAAATGTCTTAGACTTATGGAGAAGAATCTCCTAAGAGTTCTATCATACATTGAGTCTTTACAGCCCTTTTATAGAGGATTTACAATGTGAACACAAAGGAAAACGAATTCAAACTTGTGGATGACCTTGAATAGAGGAGGAGCTTGTCAATAACCAATGAGAAGAGAGGGGAAGACCTGCAAACTGTCTTATGAACGTTTGGTGTGCTTACCATGTGTGCAGCGGGCATGACTGTTTGGTGTGGTTACCAAGACTGTGTGCAGCATAGACATGTCCTTTTTACCTTGATTCTTCTCCCAAGGCAGCTATTTAACCATTTTAACCATGTGGTTGATAATAACTCCCTCCTTTTTCTTTTCCCTTGTTATTCAAACTAAATTTTCGTGCTCACACTTGCCTTGTAGGTCAAGATAGGTCTTATTTGATTTTCCTATGTCAATACTCCCCCTCAAGCTAAAGACTTTGGAATCACCCTAAAGTCTTAAGCTTGGGAACCCAAGGCAACACCTCATTAAAAACCTTATTAAGGAAAACCACTTGGGACAAAACCTTAATAAGGGAAAAAGAGTGTGTTGCTCTTGGATTAGAGGACCTTTGATCATGGATGTGATAAATCAACAAGCCCAAGTTTGCTAAAGATGTTCTTACAAACTTTGAGACTTGCTGCCTTTGTGAAGATGTCAGCTAGTTGGTCTTCACTCCTTGTATAACATGGCAGAATGGTTCCATCTTGAACTTTCTCTCTAACCTTATGGCAATCAATCTCTATGTGCTTGGTCCTCTCGTGAAACACTGAGTTGGAAGCTATGTGAATGGATGCCTGATTATCACAATGGAAGGTTGTTCAATACTGAAGTTTTTCAAGAGCGCTTTGATCCAAGTTACTTCACTTGTCAGCTTCCTCATAGCCCTATATTCTGCTTCAGCACTAGAACATGATACCACCTTCTGCTTCTTAGTCTTCCAAGTGACTAAGTTCCCACCAATGAGGGTGCAATACCCAGTGGTTGATTTCCTATCCACCCTATCACCAGCCCAATCCGCATCACAATACCCGACAATCTCAGTGTTCCCATTCTTGCCCATCCATATGCCTTGAACAGGAGATCCTTTGATGTATCTAAGGATCCTTTCTACCATGTTCCAATGATATACAGTAGGTTTTTGCATATGTTGACTCACTTGATTCACAGCAAAACACAAGTCTGGTCGTGTGAGGGTGAGGTAGATCAGCATCCCAACTAGTCTTCTATACTGAGAAACATCCTTAAATAACTCATCAGCTTTCTCCCCCTTTCCGTTGACCTTGTAGCCATCTTCAAGAGGAGTTTTGGCCGGTTTAGCCCTAAGCTTTCCCGTTTCTGTCAACAAATCAAGAGCATACTTTCTTTGGAATAGAAAGAGCCCTTCCTGAGACCGACACACTTCAATACCCAAGAAGTACTTCAACTCTCCAAGATCCTTGATGTCAAATGATCTGTTTAAGAAGGCCTTTGTGGACTGAATTTTTTCCTTATCATCTCCTGTGATGATAAGGTCATCCACATAAACCAAGACCGCCACGATTCCTTTGGGGTTTTGACGAGTGAACAAAGTATGATCTGAATGGGACTTTCTGAACCCATTGTCAGTAAGTGTGGAGCTTAATTTGTGATACCAGGCCCTTGGTGACTGCTTCAACCCATATATTGCCTTCCTGAGTCTTAGAACCTGTCTCTCTTTGCAAAGATCTTCAAGGCCTGGTGGTGGAGTCATATACACTTCCTCTTCAAGTTCTCCTTGTAGGAATGCGTTCTTGACATCCATTTGCCATAAGTCCCAAGTCAGATTCGTAGCTAGTGAAAGAACAACCCTTACAGTGGGTAGCTTAGCCACCAGTGCAAATGTATCAGTATAGTCCTCTCCATATGTCTGAGTAAAACCTCTTGCAACTAGACGTGCCTTGTACCTTTCTATGTCCCCATTGCTCTTGTACTTGATGGTGAACACCCACTTGGAACTTACAGCCTTCTTGCCTTTGGGAAGTTCTTGTATATGCCATGTATGATTCCTTTGCATAGCTCCCTTCTCATCTCTTACTGCATCTAACCATTCTTTCTTGGTCTTAGCTTCTTCATAAGTCCTTGGAATCTGACTTTGTTCAATCTTTCCAAGGAATGCTTGATGACTAGATGGCAAGAGGTCAAGGGAACAAACAGCTTGTATGGGATGAGCCACAGCCTGGTTGTTGTAGAAGACCCTAGTGTTTACACAATTGGATGAGTCTTTCCTAAGTCTAGTACTCCTCCTTAGTTGCTGAACAGGTTGTTCAGCCTCCTCTACAACCGTTTCCTCTTCGATTTGGTGAATAGGCTCCTCTATACCCACTTCCAAGTTGTCTTGTTCTTGGTTTTGGGCCATAGCTTCTTCTTGGATTGGAGTTGGTTCTTGAGTTACCGCCCCTTGTTCATTCTCTTGGGTATCTTGTGAACTACTTTGGGTTCTTGCTTCTTCTTGTCTTGAATCCTTTGGCATGATCAGTTTAGAATGATCGTTTTAACTGGCCGATCAACATAATGTGTCTGCACTAAATCGTTTGTAACTTTGGATTTAGAGTTCAAAATGACACAAATCCAACGTCCACGTAAAGCTAGCTTAATTTTCTATATTGTGATAAAATTTAACACCCAGATAGCTACGACAAAGTGATTTAGAGCTCAAAATGACATGAGTACAATGCCCATGCTAACTAGGTTAATTTTCCATATTGGGACACCATTTGAGACTGAAAGAGATACAACAAAGCGTACAAGTAATCCAATATATCCCAAACGGAATGATGCCATGCATTATGCTTCATTTAGTAGCCTTTACACATGGAGGACCAATGATCACTCTAGAATGATCATTTTAGCTAGCCAATAAACTTGACATGTCCGCATTAAATTGTCCATAATTTTTTATTTAGAATTCAGAATGACCTGAATCCAACGACCATGTTAAGCTAGCTCAATTTTCTAAATTGCGATAAAATTTAAACCGAAATATCTATGAAAAAACCTCCAAGTAATCCAACGTATCCCAAACTACGTGATGCCATGAATTATGCTTCATTTATCAGCCTTTACTCAAGCAACACTAATGATCAGTTTAGAATGATCATTTTAAATGCCCAATCAACTTGACATGTTCGCACTAAATCGTCCGTAACTTTTTATTTGAAGTTCAAAATGACACGAATCCAACGCCAACGTTAAGCTAGCTCAATTTTCTATATTGGAACAAAATTTGAACCGAAACAGCTACGACAAAGCCTCAAGTAATCCAATCTATCGAAAACTGCGTTGTGCAATGCATTATGCTTCATTTATCAGCCTTTACTAAAGGAGCACCAATGTTCAGTTTAGAATGATCATTTTAAGTAGCTGATCAAGTTACATGTCTGCACTAAATTGTCTTTAACTATTGATTTAGAGTTCAAAATGACATGAATCCAATGCCAACGTTAAGCTAGCTCAATTTTGTATATCGTGAAAAAATTTAATCTGAAATAGCTACGACAGAGCCTCCAAGTAATCCAATCTATCCCAAACTGCGGCATGCAATGCATTATGCTTTGTTTATTAGCCTTTACTTAAGGAGCACCAATGATCAGTTTAGAATGATCATTTTAAGTAGATGATCAAGTTACATCCGCAGTAAATCATCTTTAACTTTTGATTTAGAATTCAAAATGACATGAATCCAACGCCCACGTTAAGCTAGCTCAATTTTCTACGTGGTGACAAACTTTAAGACCGAAATAGTTATGACCAAGCGTTCAAGTAATCCAATCTAGCCCATACTCTGTGATGCCATGCATTATGCTTCATTTATAAGCCTTTTATCAAAGAATACCAATGATCGATTTAGAATGATCATTTTAACTAGCTGAGAAAGTTGACATGTTCGCACTAAATCTTCTTTTAACTTTTGATTTAGACCTCCAATGCCCACGATAAGGTACCTCAATTTTCCATATTGTGACAACGTTTGATACTAAAAGAGCTAGACAAACCCTCAATGGAATGCAATCTATCCCAAACTGCATGATGTCATGCATTATGTTTCATTTAAAAGCCTTTACTCAAGGAGCACCAATGATCAGTTTAGAATAATACTTTTAACTGGCCGATCAACTTGACATGTCCGCACTAAATCGTCTGTAACTTTTCATTTAGAGTTCAAAATAATACAAATCTAACACCCACATTAAGCTAACTCAGTTTTCTATATTGTGACAAAATTTATTATTGAAATAGCTATGCCAAAGCCTCCAAGTAATCCAATCTATCCGAAACTGTGTGATGTCATGCATTATGCTTCATTTATTTGCCTTTTCTCAAGGAACACCAATGAACAGTTTAGAATAATCATTTTAACTATTTGATCAACTAACATGTCCACACTAAATCATCTTTAACTTTTGATTTATAGCTCCAAATGACATAAGTTCAACGCCCACGTTAAGCAAGCTGAAATTTCTGTATTGTGAGAACATTTGAAACTAAAAGATGTACAGAAAAACCTCCAAGTAATCCAATGTATCTTAAACTACGTGATACCATCCATTATGATTCATTTATAAGCCTTTACTCAAGAAGCACCAATGATCAGTTTAGAATCATTATTTTAACTAGTCGATCAACTTGACATATCCGCACTAAATCGTCCTTAACTTTTAATTTAGAGTTCAAATTAAGAGGAATCCAATGCCCCCGTTAAGCTAGCTCGATTTTCTATATTGTAACAAAATTGAATACTGAAATAGCTACAAAAAGCCTCCAAGTAATCCAATCTATCCCAAAATGTGTGATGTCATGCATTATGCTTCATTTATTAGCGTTTATTCAAAGAGCACCAATGACCAGTTTATAATTATCATATTAACTAGCTGATCAACTTGATATGTCCGCATTAAATCGTCTTTAACATTTGATTTAGAGCTCAAAATGACATGAGTCCAACGGCCATGTTAAGCTAGCTCAATTTTCAATATTGTGACACCATTTGAGACTAAAAGAGCTACTATAAAACCTCCACGAAATCCAATGTATCCCGAACTGCGTGATGTCATGCATTATGCTTCATTTATAAGCTTTTACTCAAGGAGCACTAATGATCATATTAGAGTGGAAATTTTAATTGGCCGATCAACTTCACATGTCCGCACTAAATCGTCCATAACTTTTGATCTAGAGATTAAAATGACAGGAATCCAACGTCCACGTTAAGCTGGCTCGGTTTTCTATATTTTGACAAACTTTAAGACACAAATAGCTATGACAAAACTTTCAAGTAATCCAATCTATCCCAAACTGCGTGATGTCATGCATTACGCTTCATTTATTAGCCTTTACTCAACGAACACCAATGATCAGTTTAAAATAATCATCTTAACTAGCTGATCAACTTACATGCCCACACTAAATCGTCTGTAACTTTTGAATTATAGCTCAAAATGACATAAGTCCATCGACCACCATAAGCTAGCTGAAATTTCTGCATTGTGACAACATTTGAGACTGTAAGAGTTACGAAAAACCCTCCAAGTAATCCAATGAATCCCAAACTTCTTGCTACCATGCATTATGCTTTCATTTATAAGCCTTTACTTATGGAGCACCAATGATCATTTTAAAATGTCCATTTTAATTGGCCTATCAACTTGACATGTCCGCACTAAATCGTCCGTGACTTTTTATTTAGAGTTCAAAATGACATGAATTCAACGCCAATGTTAAACTAACTCAATTTTCTATATTGTGACAAAATTTACACCAAAATAGATACGACAAAGCTTCCAAGTAATCCAATCTATCTCAAACTGCATGATGCCATGCATTATGGTTCATTTGAATGACTATCCTCCACAATTATTGACATGCGAACAAGTTTTATACGAGCGAATAAAAACTGTCAGTCCTCTAAAAACATCTGACTGCGGAGGAAGTGGTCATGAAAGTAAAGAAGAAGGTTATGACAGCTGGCATAATTGGCACAAAGAAAGCATATTTTGGGAGTTGCCGTACTGGACGGATCTTAACCTTCAACATAATCTTGATGTGATGCATATAGAGAAGAATTTCTTTGATAACATCATTAATACTGTTATGAATGTGAAGGAGAAATCAATAGATACAGTTAAGTCAAGGTTGGATATTGCAAAGTTTTGCTCTTGAAAAGAGTTGCACGTGGATGGTCAGGGTAATGCTCCATTCCTGATGAGGACATCAGGTCGTACATCCAGCCAGGAGACCAGACTGGCAGACCAGGAAGCTTGCCCGAAACAGCCGGGCCATCTGGCACGCCTGCCGGTCCAAGCAGTACCGCCGGACCCTCGACCAATAGGACCAGAGCAACCAGCATTGCCGGCGGAGAGGCCCAAGCTTACGGCACACTTGGTGGGGACGTGGATGACACCGCCGGTCCCCTTGGTGATGCCACCAACTCCGGGATCAACTTGGCCGGTCTTGAAGGCATTCCGGCCAGTACCTCGCACAGTCCAGCCGGTACAGCCGATCCAGCCGAGTGTACGAGCAATTCAACTTCCACACAAGGAAACTTGGACCAGATAAGCTACCAGCTTCAGGACATGCATCTAGAGGAAGTATCCACACCAGTAGTGCCACCAGGAGCAATGACAAGAAGCAGATCAAGGGCACTCTTCCACAAATTCAGCTTATGGGTGGACAAGCTCCTAGAGCAAGATCAGCTAAGGGCAATGGGCCAGAAGGGCAAAGTAGAGTCCAAAGGCTTCTCAACAACAAAAGGGACATCAGAGACTTGGGCTTTAGTGGCAAGAGAGGTCAGGGCCCAAAGATTCTTAACACTACTCCAAGTCGAAGACTAGGAGCAAGGCGCGTGCATGCCACAAGGACGGCCACCTTCCATTTCTTGGCCATGAGGTATGTTAAGGTAAGTTTCAATTTAAATATATGCCTCTTTCTGTTTTGCAGGGTAGGATCTAGAATATTTACTTTTATTGAGTCAAAGACATTTTAGGAATAGGTCCTTTTTTGATTATACACTTTTGTATCTTTTCCTTTTGTGCACTTTTGTAGGTTTTCCTTTTCTTATTTGAGTCGACCCTAGAAGGTCAAGCTGTCGAGCATATTAATAAGGCTCCTTCCAGCATTGTAGTTCGACAACCTTTTTGATATTAATAAAGATAGAACTTTTTCCCCAACAAGTTTTCTCTCAAGAATCTTGTGCGCTTAGAATCTAGTTGAGACCAGCCCTCCTAGCTCTAAGTTGGTGATTTATCACGAGGTTCATCAACCCTCGTGTGGTTCACTTCACCTTTCCATCGAATACCAACCCAAAAACCCCTATCCAAGAAGTCTAAGGTTGAGTTTCTCACCTAAACTTCTCCAAACAGCCCACGCGCATACATCCTTGAATCAAGGCTTGTATCAATTCCCTATATTTCGATTGACACAAAAAGCCAAAGAACGTTTATTGGAATGTATCACAAATGATGTCAAATTTCCGGACGGCTACGCGGCGGATTTAGCAAATTGTGTGGATATGGATGGAATGAAGTTCTCGGGCATGAAAAGCCATGAGTGCCATGTTTTTATGGAAAGGCTTCTCTCTTTTATATTTGTAGAACTTTTACCACAAAACGTTCATCTAGCATTATCAGGTATATACTAATAGACATATTTTATATTATAAGTACATAACCTAATAATAATTGCATGTACTAATTAATAATAGATTGTAATATAAGGATTGGAGGATTTTTCCATGATCTATGCTCCAGATCATTACAACAAAGCCGTGTCCGAATTCGAAAGGAAAACAGTCATAATTTTGTGCAATTTGGAAAAGATCTTTCCACCTGCATTTTTCAACGTCATGGAGCACCTACCTATACATCTGCCATACGAAGCTGAACTGGGTGGACCTGTGCAATATAGGTGGATGTATCCATTTGACAGGTTTTTTAAAAAAACTGAAAAGCAAGGCGAAGAACAAACGATATGATGCACGGTCGATTGTTGAATCATATGTGAATGATGAGATATCTTACTTCTCAGAGCATTACTTTGCAGCACACATACCCACGAAAAACAGGTACCATAAATTCTTTTGTTTATTAATTAATTATTTTATCATGAAGGGTAATTAATTAAATTTTCGTGCTGAAGGTCTACAAGATTCGACGAAGGTGACGTCCTTGTATATCCAGATCCCCGAGTGCCGGATATACTTACTCACATGGGTCATCCAAGTGGTAAATGTAAAGAAATATGGCTCTCCGAAAAAGAATACAAATATGCATATGCATATGTTTTGCGAAATTGTGAATATTTTTGACCACTAGAGAGCCAAATACTATGAAAACAATTGCATTTATTACATTATAATTTATTGTAATCAATCAATATGTATTAATTTTTCATATTAAATTTTGTAGAATGTTTGAAGGTCACATTCATTGTACGAATCCATATATTTCGGAAGATAACATTTCATCGAAAAGAGAGGAAGAGTTCCACATATGGGTTTGAGATTATGTATGTTTTATTAATTGACATGTATATTATATTAAATTTTTTAATTTTGAAATACTAATTACTTTTTATATATATATGATCATAGGTCAGTGCATGCACTTCAACAGATCCATGCGCTTTTCCGATACGGGCTCAAGATTTATTTCAAGGGCTGATGAATAAAGCGTCAACTTGGTCGATCTATTTTACACAAGGTTATATGTTCCACACAAAGAAACATGGATACAGGAGAAAGACATGTAACTTCGGCATTTGTGTCAAGGGAGACAATTACTCAGATGCATCTGATGAAACTAATTTCTACAGGGTTTTAACAGATATCATTCAACATGAGTATGTTGGCCTCCTAAATTTGAATATCACGCTTTTTAAATGTGAGTGGTACGATCCTATGCTTTCGAAAGGAACTCGGAACTCGGAAAATGTCGTCGTTAATGTCTTCTCATCAGGGAAATACTACAAATACGAACCATTTATACTAGGTACGTATATAAATAATTAACTATAAATATATGTAAATTTATATGTATTATATACATAAAATTATTTAAATTAATTTCGTTATATATATATAACTAATTTACATTTAATTAATTATGATGTACCAACCTCTCAAGCAGATCAAGTTTGTTATATTCCCTATCAGCATACCAAATCATCATCAAAAGAAACATGACTCAGTGTTATGAAAGTTAATCCTACATCTAACATTTTGAGGAAATACAAAAACAAAGACTAGATTGCCTTTGGCAACAAGAAAATGATGAAGAGGTAATGGTTGTTCAAGAGATAGAAATAGATCGTTTGGTCGATAGAGTTAATCATACCAAAAAAATTGATTTTGATATCGGAGATGCCGAACTAGAAGATGAATTTCAGTTTAATATTTTATCTTCCGTTGATGACGAGGATGAAGAGATGTAATTAATATATTTGAAGTTTTATGTATTTTTGACATTTGATCCTTATATAATTTAATGCATTCACAAAAACCATATAATGTAGGTTTTATGGCACTAATTGTGACTACTTTGCCACTACATTTGGAACGTGGTGGCAAATTGGTCACAAATATTACAGGTGGTCGTAAATCAGTCGCAAATATGCAACTGATTTGTACCGTGGTCGCAAATTGGTCGCAAAATAGTGACAACTTTGCGACTACATAAGATATATTCACATTTTCCCTATGTATTTTTCACATTTACAACTTGTTTTTGCATTTCTAGGTAATTACTAACCATTTTAAGTGGCCAAATATACACAAATTCATATTTGTGTACATGTAAATTTTAGAAAAATTTGAAGTGTATATAAGAGGTATAAGGTTAAGGAAATGTGTTCAGTGTTTTAGGTAGATGATATGTAAATTTGGTAAATGTTGTTGTTTACTTAGTAATTGAAGTTTATACAACTCCTAATCAAGTTATCAATCTTATATAATTCAATTTATTCAACAAAATCATAAAATTTAGGGTTTGGAGCATTAATTGTGATTACTTTGCCACCACATTGCCACTACTTTGGGAAAGTGGTGGCAAATTGGTCACAAATATCAGATGTGGTCATAGATCAGTCGCAAATATGCAACTAATTTGCGACCACCAGATCAAAATTTGTACCGTGGTCGCAAATTGATCGCAAAATAGCGACCACTTTGCGACTACATAGGGTAAATTCATATTTTCCCTATGTATTTTTCATATTTACAACTTATTTTTGCATTTCTAGGTAAGTACTAACCATTCTAGGTGGCCAAATATACACAAAATCATATTTGTGTTCATGCAAATTTTAGAAACATTTGAATTGTATATAAGAGGTATAAGGTTAAGGAAATGTGTTAAGTGTTTTAGGTAAATGATATGTAAATTTGGTAAATTTGGTAAATGTTGTTGTTTACTTAGTAATTGAAGTTTGTACAACTCCTAATCAAGTTATCAATCTTATATAATTCAATTTATTCAACAAAATCATAAAATTTAAGGTTTGGGGCATTAATTGTGACTACTTTGCCACCACATTGCAACTACATTGGAAAAGTGGTGGTAAATTGGTCACATATCATATGTGGTCGCAAATTAGTCGCAATTTTACGATTGATTTGCGACCACTTGTGCATTCGGTGGGAACTGAAAATCCGAAAACTTTCAAACTCCCACAAAATTTGTGACTGATTTACGACCACCATTCATTTGGTGGGAGTTTGAAATTTTTTGCATTTTTCGATTCCCAGCAAATTAATTGGTGGTCATAAATCAGTCGCAAATTTGCGACTAACTTGCGACCACATCATTAATTTTGCATTTTTGCACTAATTTGCGACCACATTTGTGGTAGCACAAAAAATCTATAAATACGTGATGGTTTTCCCTCATTTTTCACAATTCAAACATTCCTACTTTCCAAAAATCCTCTCAAACACAAACCTATTTCCCAACCAAAAAAAACAAATAACCAATGGCAAGTAGCGGTAGGTCGATGAGAGATCGTGGAAGACGACAAATCCCGTCGTCTTCCGGCGGTGATAACTCTTTGGCCTCCTCAAACCCCTCACCCGCCGCTTATAAAGTGGCAGCCCACCTCCCTCCACAATACACATTCACTCCACATTAGGTTCTTGAAACCGATCTTGCCCCATGGTTTTAGGAATCCGAGTAGTATCAAGATGAAAATGTTTCACCATTTGAAACAAAAACGGGAGAACAAACTATCATACTTGATAGTTTGTTACAAACCTCGGGACGAGAGCAGTACTTGACTGTACTGTCTCCAGTACCCGCACCGAACACAACATGGTAAGTTTTTAATTTTATTTTTATATTAATTTATATAAATATAAATATTTAATTATATATAAATAGTTTAAATTTACAATTAAAAATTTTTGTAATTAGGTTTGACCGGGACAAAGGGGCAATAACCCATTAAATTTCAAAAAATTTTAAAAATAAATTTGACGGCACCTACTACAGTTGGACGATCGTACCAGCTGAACGGCAGAAAAATATTTCATCGAATTTGCGGTAAATAAATTTTAAAAAAACTTTTAATTTTTTTTTAAAATTTTTTTATTTCATAAAATGTAAAATTTACTAAAACTAATAATATATTATTAAATTCGAACTAATCTTACACGTGGGATCCAATGTTCACCCAGGTAGTACAGAAGGAGTTTGACTTCGTCTGTGTAAGACGGATGAAAGGGACGGTGAACACGGTTCAAACAACCGGTAAATGTCACATGTGGATTTATCCGAGTCTATATAAAATAATGACAGACTTTTGGAGAAAAGAAACGTCAAACGAGAGGAGTAGCAAATCCACTAATAACCGCAAATGCACTCGGGATGGCCTTGGTCCGCACAAACATTTTTCGGGCCAAAACTCCTACATCCAGATCAAACAGGAAATGGTAAGTTATTTAAAGTATTTAAATTTAAATACAAATTTAAGTGTTATTTAATAATAATTTATTTCAAAATATGTTTAGGAAAATAATTTGGGACGACCGGTCTCAATTGATGAGGTCTTTATAAAGATTCACACTCGGCCGGATGGTTCGTAAGTGGATTTGAAAGCTAAACAAATCTATGAAGCATACGAATGCAACATCCAAGAGAAAATGGCGATCGTGGAGGTCGATGCAACAGAAATGTCTGACGGTACTTCCCGGTGAATTGAGCTGACCCTAGAAGAGAAGAATGAGATCTTCATTCAGGTAACAAATTTTTTTCTTAAGTTTATTTTATGTACATTAAGTTCAATATTTATTCTAATTGTTTTTTGTAGTCTTCTAATTTTATTGTAATTGTTTTTGTAGTCTTCCATTATGGATAACCGAGACCATTTTTATGGACTTGGTAGACTAAACCACATGCACGGGTCAGGTAAGCGTAGTGGCTTGCAATCCACTACCGCCGACTACGTTGCGCTTCAGTAGCAACTCTTACCCGCGCAGCGCCGAATCGAACAACAAAACGCAATCAACGTGCGTATTGGAAAACAAAATGTGCAAATTCTGGAATCGAATCGGAAGATGCAGGAAGTGCAAAAAGTAAATCGAAAGACGATTAACAACTAGGGATGCTTGTTGGCTAATTCAACAGGCGGATCTCGCATTCGGCTCTTTTATACGGGATAACGATGGCCCAGGTGAACCATCGACCGCTCCACCAACATTTTCCCCATCGGATTTTCAATTCCTGGCGACAGAGAATTAGATTTCTTTTTTTCTTTTGTAAATTGAATTTTATTAAATAATTTTTTTTCTTTTTATTTTATAAAATTATTAATTAATACAATTTATTTATTATTTAATTATAATAATATTTATAATTACAATACAATTTATTTAAACAAATTATTTTAAAACTAATATTAAAATTTATATTCAATATTAATTAATTAACTATAATAATTATTAATTTTTGAAAGAATAATAATTAATTAAAATATTTTGAAATTAAAATTAAAATTATCATTTAAAAAATATTAATTTTTAATTTTATTTTCAAAATATTTTTATTATTTAATTTTTTTAAAAAACCTAATTCAGTTAGAGTCACAAATCAGTCGCAAATCAGCCGCAAATGAGTCGCAAATTAGTCTCACTTTTTTGTGACCAATTTATGACTATATATTTTATTTTCGAAAAATTTACCTATAGTCGCAAATCAGTCACATATATTTGCGACTTATTTGCGACTACAACTATTTTTCCGAGAAATTCATCCTCAGTCGCAAATCAGTGGCAATTATTTGTGACTGATTTGCAACGAAATATATAACATCGTCGCAAATCAGTCGCAAACTCTTGTAACTGATTTGCGATCACGTCTTGCACTGTGGTCGCAAATCAGCCACAAACTTTTGACTCTGATATGCCACTACGGCTTTTGCGACCACATATGTAGTTGTAAAGTAGAGACAAAATTTGTTACTGAAATCCAGTCGCAAATACAATCACCAATGTTTGGTCGCAAATACAGTCGCCAATGTTTGGTCGCAAATCAGTCGCAAATTGTACCACTATTACAGTGATCACAAATAAGTCGCCAAAGTGCGACTAATTTGCGACTAAAAATTTTTGCGACGAAGCTTTTGCGACTACCTTCTGTGGTCGCAAAGTGGTCGCACAATTTTGTTTTGTGTACAAGTAATCCAATGTATCCAAAATTGCGTGATGCCATGCATTATGAGTCATTTCTAAGCGTTCACTCAAGGAGCACCAATCATCAGTTTAGAATGATCATTTTAACTGGCCGATCAACTTGACATAACCTCACTAAATCATTCCTAACTTTTGAATTAGAGTTTAGAATGATACGAATCCAACGCCCACGTTAAGCTAGCTAAATTTTCTAAATTATGACAACATTTGAGACTTATAGAGCTAGGACAAAGCCTCCAAGTAATCCAATGTATCCCAAACTGACTGATGCTATGCATTATCCGTCATTTATAAGCCCTTACTCAAGGAGCGCCAATGATCAGTTTAGAATGATAATTTTATTTGGCCGATCAGCTTGGCATATCTGCACAAAATCATTCATAACTTTTGAATTAGAGTTTAGAATGACACGAATCAAACGCCCACGTTAAGATAGCTCAATTTTCTATATAATGACAACATTTGAGACTTAGAGAGTTATGACAAAACCTCCAAGTAATCCAATGTATCCCAAACTGCGTGAAGCCATGCATTGTGCTTCATTTATAATCCTTTACTCAACAAGGAGCACCAATGATAAGTTTAGAATGATCATTTTAACTGGCCGATTAACGTGACATGTGCTCACGAAATGGTAAGTAACTTTTGATTTCGAGTTCAAAATGAAAGGAATCTAACGCCCATGCTAATCTAGCTGAATTTTCTATATTGTGAAAAAAAATTAAGACTGAATCAGCTATGACAAAACCTTCAAGTAATACAATTTAATGCAAATTGCGCTGTATCATGCATTATGCTTCATTTATACCCTTTACTAAAAGAGCACCGATGATCAGTTTAGAATGATCATAGTAACTAACTGATCTAATTACATGTCTCCACTAAATCATCTTTGACTTTTGATTTATAATTTAAAATGACACGAATCCAACGCCCATGTTTAGCTAGCTCAATTTTCTATATTGTGACCATATTTAACACCAAAATAGCTACGAAAAAGCTTACAAGTTATCCAATCTATTCCAAATAGCGTGATGCCATGCATTATACTTCATTTATAAGCATTTACTCAAGGATAATCAATGATCAGTTTAGAATATTCACTTTAACTAGCTGATCAACCTGACATGTCCGCACTAAATCGTATTTTACTTTGATTTAGAGCTCAAAATGATAGAGTCCAACGCCCACGTTAAACTAGCTCAATTTTCCATATTGTTACAACATTTGAGGATGAAAGAGGTACTACGATGCCTCTAAGTAATCCAATGTATCCCAAACTGCGTGATCATACGCATTATGCTTCATTTATAAGCTTTTACTCAAGGAGCACTATTGGTAAGTTTAGAATGATCATTTTAACTGGCCGATTAACTTGTAATGTGCGCACTAAATCGTCTGTAACTTTTTATTTAGAGTTCAAAATGACACGAATCCAGTGCCCACGTTAAGCTAGATCAATTTTCTTTATTGTGACAAATTTTAAGACCAAAATAGCTACGACAAAGCCTTCAAGTAATCCAATGTATCACAAACTGCATGATGCCATGCATTATGATTCATTTATTTTAACTAGCTGATCAACTTATATGTCCGCACTAAATTGTATTTCACTTTTTAATTAGAGTTCAAAATTACAAGAGTCCAACGCCCACATTAAGATAGCTCAATTTTCCATACTATGACAATATTTGAGACGGAAAGAGCTACGAAAAAGCCTTCAAGTAATCCAATATATCCCAAAATATGTGATGCCATGCATTATGCTTTATTAATAAGCCTTTACTCAATGAGCACCAATAATCAGTTTAGAATGATAATTTTTAACTGGTCGATCAACTTGACATATCCGCACTAAATCATCTATAACTTTTGAATTATAGTTTAGAATGACACGAATCCAACACCCACACTAAGCTAGCTCAATTTCTATATTATGACAACATTTATGGTCAAATAGCAACGAAAAAGCCTCCAGGAAATCCAATCTATCGATAATTGTGTAATGTCAGACATTATGCTTCATTTATTGCCTTTACTCAAGCAGCACCGATGATCAGTTTAGAATGATCATTGTAACTAGCTGATCAACTTAAATGTCTGCGCTAAATCATCTTTAACTTTTGATTTAGAGTTTAGAATGACATGAATCCAACGCCTACGTTTAGCTAGCTTAATTTTCTATATTATGACCAAATTAATCACCAAAATAGCTACGAAAAAGCCTCCGAGTTATCAAATCTATTCCAAAATGCGCGATGTCATGCATTATCCTTCATTTATAAGCATTTACTCAAGGATAACCAATGATCAGTTTAGAATATTCTCTTTTACTTGCGGATCAACTTGACATGTCCGTACTAAATTATCATTTACTTGGATTTAGAGCTCAAAATGACATGAGTCCAACGCCCACGTTAAGCTAGCTCAACTTTCCATATTGTGACAACATTTGAGACTGAAAGAGCTACTACAAAACCTCCAAGTAATCCAATGTATCCCAAACTACGTGATGCCACACATTATGCTTCATTTATAAGTCTTTACTCAAGGAGCACCAATGGTAAGTTTAGAATGACCATTTTAACAGGCCAATTAACTTGAAATGGGCACACTAAATCGTCCGTAACTTTTGATTTGGAGTTCAAAATGACACGAATCTAATGCCCAAGTTAATCTAGCTTAATTTTCTTTATTGTGACAAAATTTAAGACCGAAATAGCTACGACAATGCCTTCAAGTAATCCAATCAATCACAAACTACGTGATGCCATGCATTATGCGTCATTTCTTGCCTATACTCAAGGAGCACCAATAATCAGCTTAGAATGAACATTTTAACTAGCAGAGCAACTTATATGTCCGCACTAAATCGTGTTTAACTTTTGATTTAGAGCTCAAAATGACAATAGTCCAACGCCCATGTTAAGCTAGCTCAATTTTCCATACTATGACAATATTTGAGATTGAAATAGCTATGTAAAATCTTCCAAGTAGTACAATGTATCCCAAAATGCGTGATGCCATGCATTATGCTTCATTTATAAGCCTTTACGTAAGTAGCACCAATGATAAGTTTAAAAAAATAATTTTAACTGGCCAATCAATTTGACATATCTGCACTAAATCATCTGTAACTTTTGAATTATAGTTTAGAATGATACGAATCCAATGCCCACGTTAACCTAGCTTAATTTTCTATTGCAAGACAACATTTGAGACATCAAGAGCTACTAGATAGCCTCCAAGAAATCCAATGTATCTCAAACTTCGTGATACCATGCATTATGCTTCATTTATAAGCCTTTACTCAAGGAGCAACAATGATCAATTTAGAATCGTCATTTTAACTAGCTGATCAACTTGACATGTCTGCAATAAATCGTCTTTTACTTTTGATTTAGAGCACAAAATTACATGAGTCCAACGCCCACGTTAAGCTAGCTCAGTTTTCCATATTGAGACAACATTTGACAATGAAAGAACTACTCCAAAGCCTCCAAGTAATACAATGTATCCCAAACTGTGTGATGGCATGCATTATGCCTCATTTATAAGCCTTTACTCAAGGAACACCAATGATCAGTTTAGAATGATCATATTAATTTTCTGATAAACTAAACATGTCTGCATCAAATCATACGTAACTTTCGATTGAGAGTTCAAAATGACACGAATCCAACGCCCACATTAAGGTAGATCCATTTTCTACATTGTGAAAATTTAACACTGAAATAGCTTAGAAAAAGCCTCCAAGTAATCCAATCTAGCTCAATCTGCGTGATGCCATGCATTATGCTTCATTTATAAGCCTTTACTTAAGGAGCACCAATAATCAATTTAGAGTGATTATTTTAACTAGATGATAAACATGACATCTCAGCATAAATCGTCTTTACCTTTCGATTTAGAGCTGAAAATGACATGAATCCAACACCCACGTTAATTTTCCATACTCTAACAACAATTGAGACTGAAATAGCTACGAAAAAGCCACCAAGTAATCCAATGTATCCCAAAATGTGTGATGTCATGCATTATACTTCATTTATAAGCTTTTAGTCAAGGAACACCAATGATCAGCTTAGAATGATCATTTTAACTGGTCGATACCCTTGCATATCCGCACTAAATCATTCGTAACTTTGGAATTAAAGTTTAGAATGACATGAATCCAAAACCCACATTGAGCTAGCTTAATTTTCTTTATTATGGCAACATTTGATACTTAGAGAGTTAGGACAAATCCTCTAAGTAATCCAATGTATCCCAAAATGCGTGATGCAGTGAATTACGCTTCTTTTATAATCCTTTACTCAAAGAGCACCAATGATAAATTTAGAATGATCATTTTTACTAGCCGATTAATGTGACATGTGCGCACTAAATGGTCTGTAACTTTTGATTTAGAGTTGAAAATGACAGGGATCCAACGCCCATGCTAATCTAGCTGAACTTTCTATCTTGTGACAAAATTTAAGACCAAAATAGCTATGACAAACCTCTAAGTAATTCAATCTATAGCAAATTGCGTGATGTCATGCATTATATTTCATTTACTGCCTTTACTCAAGGAGCACATATGATCAGTTTAGAATGATCATTGTAACTATCTGATCTACTTTCGTGTTTGCACTAAATCATCTTTAACTTTTGATTTATAGTTTAGAAAGACATGAATCCAACGCCCATATTTAGGTAGCTCAATTTTCTATTTTTTTTTCAAATTTAACATAAAAATAGCTACGAAAAAGCCTCCCATATATCCCATCTATTCCAAACTGCGTAATGCCATGCATTATGCTTCATATATAAGCATTTACCCAAGGATAACCAATGATCAGTTTAGAATATTCATTTTAACTTGCGGATAACCTTGAAATGTCCCCACTAAATCGTTTTAAACTTTTAATTTAGAGTTCAAAATGAAATGAGTCCAACGCCACGTTAAGATAGCTTAATTTTCCATACTGTAACAACAATTGAGATTGAATGAGCTACAAAAAAGACTTGAAGTAATCAAATGTATCCCAAAATGCGTGATGTCATGCATTATGCGTCATTTATAATCCTTTGATCAAGGGACACCAATGATCAGTTTAGAATTATCATTTTAGCTGGCCGATTAACTCCAAATGTGCGCACCAAATCGTTTGTAACTTTTGATTTAGAGTTCAAAATGACACAAATCCAATGCCCACATTAAGCTAGCTCAATTTCCTCTATTGTGACAAAATTTAAAACCGAAATAGCTATGAAAAATCCTTCAAATAATCCAATGTATCACAATTTGCATGATGCCATGCATTATGCTTCATTTATTGCCTATAATCAAGGAGCACCGATAATCAATTTAGAATGAACATTTTAACTAGTTGATCAACTTATATGTCCGCACAAAATTGTATTTAACTTTTGATTTGGAGCTCAAAATGACAAGAGTCCAATGCCCACGTTAAGCTAGCTCAATTTTCCATACTATGACGATATTTGAGACTGAAAAAGCTATGAAAAAGCATCCAAGTAATCCAATGTATCCCAAAATGTGTGATGCCATGCATTATGCTTCATTTATAAGCCTTTACTCGAGGAGCACCAATGATCAGTTTAGAATGATAATTTTAACTGGACGATCAACTTGAAATATCCGGACTAAATTATCCGTAACTTTTGAATTATAGTTTAGAATGCAACGAATCCAATGCCCACGTTAAGCTAGTTTAGTTTTCTTTTGTATGACAACATTTGAGACTTAAAGAGATAAGAGAAAGCCTCCAAATAATCCAATGTATCTCAAAATGTGTGATACCATGCATTATGGTTCATTTATAATCCTTTACTCAAGGAGCACCAATGACCAGTTTAGAATGGTCATTTTAACTAACTGATCAACTTGACATGTCCGCACTAAATCGTCTTTTACTTTTGATTTCGAACTCAAAATGACGTGAGTCCAATGTCCATGTTAAGCTAGCTCAATTTTCCATATTGTGACAACATTTGATACTTATAGACCTAATACAAAGCCTCCAAGTAATCTAATGTATCCCAAACTGCGTGATGCCATGCATTATGCCTCATTTATAAGCCTTTACTCAAGAAGCACCATTGATAAATTTAGAATGATCATTTAAACCGGCAGATTAACTTGACATGTGCACATCAAATCGTCTGTAACTTTTCTATATTGTGATAACATTTGAGACTGAAAGAGCTATGACAAGGCCTCCAAGTAATCCAATGTGTCCAAAACTGCGTGCTTCATTTATAAGCCTTGACTCAAGCAGTACCAATAATCAGTTTAGAATGATCATTTTAACGTTCCGATCAGCTTAACATGTCTACACTAAATCATCCATAAATTTTGCTTCACAGTTCAAAATTACACGAATCCAATGCCCACGGTAAGCTAACTCAATTTTTTGTATTGTGACAAAATTTAAGACTGAAATAGCTACGACAAAGGCTCCAAGTAAACCAATGTATCCCAAACTACGTGATGCAATGCATTATGCTTCAATTATAAGCCTTTACTCAAGGAGCACCAAATATTAGTTTAGAATGATCATTTTAACTAGCAAATCATCTTGACATGACCGCACTAAATCGTATTAAACTTTTATTTTAGAGTTCAAAATTAAATGAGTCCAACACCACGTTAAGATAGCTTAATTTTCCATACTGTCACAACAATTGAGACTGAAAGAGCTACGGAAAATCCTATAAGTAATTCAATGTATCCCAAAATGCGTGATGCCATGCATTATGCATCATTTATAAGCCTTTACTCAAGGGGCCACAATGATCATTTTATAATGATCATTTTAACTAAATCATCAGTAACTTTTGAATAAGAGTTTAGAATGACACGAATCCAACGCCCACGTTAAGCTAGCTCAATTTTCTATATTATGATATTATTTGAGACTTAGAGAGCTAGGACAAAGCCTCCAAGTAATCCAATGTATCCCAAACTGCATGATGCCATGCATTATATTTCATTTATAATCCTTTACTCAAGCAGCACTAATGATATGTTTAGAATGATAATTTTAACTGGCCGATTAACTTGATATGTGGCCAGTTTATAATCCAACGCCCACATCTAGGTAGCTCAATTTTCTACATTGTGACCAAATTGAACACCAAAATAGTCACGAAAAAGCCTCCAAATTATCCAATCTATTCCAAACAGCGTGATGCCATGCAATATTCGTCATTTACAAGCATTTACTTAAGGATAACCAATGATCAATTTAAAGTGTTCTCTTTAACTAACGGATCAACTTGACATATCTACACTAAATCATCTTTTACTTTGATTTAGAGCTCAAAATGACATGAGTCCAACTCCCACGTTAAGCAAGCTCAATTTTCCATATTGTGACAATATTTGAGACTGAAAGAGCCACTACAAAGGCTACAAGTAATCCAATTATCCCAAACTACGTGATGCCCCGCATAATGCTTCATTTATAAGTTTTTACTCAAGGAGAACCAATAGTAAGTTTAGAATGATCATTTTAACTGGCCGATTAACATGAAATGTGCGCACTAAATCGTCCGTACCTTTTGATTTAAAGTTTAAAATGACACGAATCCAATGCCCACGTTAAGCTAGCTCAATTTTCTATATTGTGACAAAATTTAAGACCAAGAAAGCTACGACAAAGCCTTCAAGTAATCCAATCTATCACAAAATGTGTGATGCCATGCATCATGCTTCATTTATTGCCTATACTAAAGGAGCACCAATAATTAGTTTAGAACGAACATTTTAACTAGCTCATCAACTTATATGTCTGCACTAAATCGTATTTAACTTTTGATTTATAGCTCAAAATGACAAGTGTCCAACACCCACATTAAGCTAGCTCAATTTTCCATACTATGACAATATTTAGGACTGAAAGAGCTACGAAAAAGCCTCCATGTAATCCAATGTATCACAAAATGCGTGATGCGATGCATTATTCATCATTTATAAGTCTTTGCTCAAGGAGTACCAATGATCAGTTTAGAATGATAATTTTAACTGGTCGGACTAAATTATCCGTAACTTTTGAATTATAGTTTAGAATGACACGAATCCAATGCCCCCTTTAAGCTAGCTTAATTTGCTATTGTATGACAACCTTTGAGATTTAAAGAGCTACGAGAAAGCCTCCAAGTAATCCAATGTATCCCAAACTGCTTGATACCATGCATTATGCTTCATTTATAAGCCTTTACTCAAGCAGCACCAATGACCAGTTTAGAATGGTCATTTTAACTAGCTGATCAACAAGACATTTCCGCACTAAATCGTCCATAACTTTTGATTTAGAGATCAAAATGACTCGAATCCAACACCCACGTTTAGCTAGCTCAATTTTCTATATTGTGACAAAATGTAACACCAAAATAGCTACGAAAAGCCTCCAAGTAATCAAATCAATCCAAATTGCGTGTTGCCATGCATTATGCTTCATTTATATGCCTTTACTCAAGGAGCACCAATGGTGAGTTTAGAATGATCATTTTAACAGGCTGTTCAACTTGACATGTCCATACTAAATCGTCTTTTACTTTTGATTTAGAACTCAAAATGACATTAGTCCAACGCCCACGTTAAGCTATCTCAATTTTCCGTATTGTAACAACATTTGAGATTGAAAGAGTTACTACAAACCCTCCAAGAAATTCAATGTATCCCAAACTGCATGATGCCATACATTATGCTTCTTTGATTAGCCTTTACTCAAGGAGCACTAGTGATCAGTTTAGAATGAGAATTTTAACTTGCCGATCAACTTGACATGTTCGCACAAAATCGTTCACAACTTCTGATTTAGAGTTCAAAATGACACAAATCAAACGGCCACGTTAAGCTAGCTCAATTTTCTTTATTTGTACAAAACTTAAGACTGAAATAGATACGACAAAACCTCCATTTAATCCAATCTACCCAAACTGCGTGATGTTATGCATTATGCTTCATTTACTGCCTTTTCTAAAGGAGAACCAATGGTCAGTTTAGAATGATCATTTTGAACTACTTGATCAACTTGACATGTCTGCACTAAATCGTCTTTACCTTTTGATTTAGAGCTCAAAATGACATTAGTCCAACACCCATGTTAAGCTAGATCAATTTTCGATATTATGACAAAATTTAACACTGAAAGAGTTAATACAAACCCTCCAAGTAATCCAATGTATCCCAAACTACATGATGCCATGCACTATGCTTCATTTTCAAGCCTTTATTCAAAAAGCACCAATGATGGATTTGGAATGATCATTTTCACTTTTCGATCAATTTTCTATATTGTGACCAAATTTAACCCCAAAATAGCAACGAAAAAGCTACCAAGTTATTCAATCTATTCCAAACAGTGTGATGCCATGCATTATGCTTCATTTATAAGCATTTAATCAAGGATAATGAATGATCGGTTTAGAATATTCACTTTAAGTAACGGATCAACTTGACATGTCCGCAATAAATCGTCTTTTACTTTGATTTAGAGCTCAAAATGAGATGAGTCCAAGACCCTTGTTAACCAAGCTCAAATTTCCATATTGTGACAACACTTGAGACTGAAAGAGCTACTACAAAGCCTCCAAGTAATCTAATGTATCCCAAACTGTGTGACGCCACACATTATGTTACATTTATAATCCTTTACTCAATGAGCACCAATGGTTAGTTTAGAATGATCATTTTAACTGGCCGATTAACTTCAAATGTGCGGACAAAATCGTCCGTAACTTTTGATTTAGAGTTTTCAAAATTACATGAATCCAACACCCACTTAATCTAGCTCAATTTTCTATATTGTGACAACATTTGAGACTGAAAGAACTATGACAAGGCCTCCAACTAAACCAATGTATCCAAAACCGCGTGCTTCATTTATAAGCCTTGGCTAAAGCAGCACCAATGATCAGTTTAGAATGATCATTTTAACTTTTCGATCAACTTGACATGTCTTCACTAAATCTTCCGTAAATTTTGATTCATAGTTCAAAATGACACGAATCCAATGCCCACGGTAAGCTAACAAAATTTTCTGTATTGTGACAAAATTTAAGACTGAAATAGCTACGAAAAAGCCTCCAAGTAAACCAATGTATCCCAAACTTTGTGATGCCATGCATTATGGTTCATTTATAATCCTTTACTCAAGGAGCACCAAATATTAGTTTAGAATTATCATTTTGACTAGCAAATCATCTTTACATGTCCGCACTAAATCATATTGAACTTTTAATTTAGAGCTCAAAATGAAATGAGTCCAACGCCACGTTAAGATAGCTTAATTTTCCATACTTGGACAACAATTGAGACTGAAAGTGCTACGAAAAGCCTCTAACTAATCCAATCTATTCCCAAATGCGTGATGCCATGCATTATATGTCATTTATAAACCTTTACTCAAGAGGCACCAATGATCAGTTTAGAATAATCATTTTAACTGGCCGATCAACTTGACATATCCGAACTAAATCATCGGTAACTTTTGAATTAGAGTTTAAAATGACACGAATCTAACACCCATGTTAAGGTAGCTCAAGTTTCTATATTATGAAATTATTTGAGACTTAGAGAGCTAGGACAAAGTCTCTAAATAATCCAATTGATCCCAAAGTGCGAGATACCATGCATTATGCTTCATTTATAATCCATTACTCAAGGAGCACCAATTATATGGTTAGAATGATCATTTTAACTAGCCGATTAACTTGACTTGTGCGCACTAAATGGTTTGTAACTTTTGATATAGAGTTCAAAATGACGGGAATCCAACGACCATGCTAATATAGCTGAATTTTTTATATTGTGACAAAATTTAAAACCAAAATAGCTCCGAAAAAGCCTCCAAATAATCCAATCTATCGCAAATTGCGTGATGTCATGTATTTTGCTTCATTTATTGCCTTTAATCAAGTAGCACCGATGACCGGTTTAGAATGATCATTGTAACTAGCTGATCTACTTACTGGTTTGCACTAAATCATCTTTAACTTTTGATTTGGAGTTTAGAATTACTCGAATCCAACACCCACGTTTAGCTAGCTCAATTTTCTATATTGCGACCAAATTTATCACTAAAATAGCTACGAAAAAGCCTCCAAGTTATCCAATCTATTCCGAACAGCGTGAGGCCATGCATTATGTCTCATTTATAAGCATTTACTCAAGGATAACCAATGATCAGTTTAAAATATTCTCTTTAACTAGCGGATCAACTTGACATTTCCGCACTAAATCGTCTTTTACTTTGATTTAGAGCTCAAAATGAGATGAGTCCAACTCCCACGTTAAGCAAGCTCAATTTTCTATATTGTGACAACATTTGAGAATGAAATAGCTACTACAAAGCCTCCAAGTAATACAATGTATCCCAAACTTCGTGTTGCCACGCATTATGCTTCATTTATAATCCTTTACTCAAGGAGCACCAATGATAAGTTTAGAACGATCATTTTAACTGGCCGATTAACTTGAAATGTGCGCACTAAATCATTCACAACTTTTGATTTAGAGTTCAAAACGACACAAATCAAACGCCGGCGTTAATCTAGCTCAATTTTCTATATTTGTACAAAACTTAAGACCGAAATAGTTACGACAAAGCCTCCAAGTAATCCAATCTACCCCAAACTGCGTGATGCCACCCATTATGCTTCATTTATAATCCCTTACTCAAGGAGCACCAATGGTAAGTTTAGAATGATCATTTTAGCTTGCCGATCAACTTGACATATGCACACAAAATCGTTCGTAACTTGGGACTTAGAGTTCAAAACGACACGAGTCGAACGCCCACGTTAAGCTTGCTCCATTTTCTATATTTGTACAAAACTTAAGATCAAAATAGATACGAAAGAGCTTCCAAGTAATCCAAACTACCGCAAACTGCGTGATATCATGCATTATGCTTCATTTACTGCCTTTACTAAAGGAGAACCAATGATTAGTTTAGAATGATAATTTTAACTACTTGATCAACTTGACATATCTGCACTAAATCGTCTTTACCTTTTGATTTAGAGCTCAAAATGATATTTGTCCAACGGCCACGTCAAGCTAGCTCAAGTTTCCATATTGTTACAAAATTTAACACTAAAAGAGCTACTACAAAGCCTCCAAGTAATCCAATGTATCCCAAACTGCATGATGACGTGCACTATGCTTCATTTTCAAGCCCCTTTATTCAAGAAGCACCAATGATCCATTTAGAATGATCATTTTCACTGTTCGATCAATTCTCGATATTGTGACCAAAAGTAACACCAAAATAGCTACAAAAAAGCCTCCAAGTTATCCAATCTATTCCAAACAATGTGATGCCATGCATTATGCTTCATTTATAACATTTACTCAAGCATAACCAATGATCAGTTTAGAATATTCACTCTAACTAACGGATCAACTTGACATGTGTGCACTAAATTGTCTTTTACTTTGATTTAGAGCTCAAAATGAGATGACACCAACGCCCACGTTAAGCAAACTGATTTTCCCATATTGTGACAACATTTGAGAGTGAAAGAGCTACTAGAAAGCCTCCAAGTAATCCAATGTATCCCAAACTGTATGATGCCATGCATTATGCGTCAATTATAATCCTTTACTCAAGGAGCACCAATGGTAAGTTTAGAATGATCGTTTTAACCAGCCGATTAACTTGAAATGTGCGCTCTAAATCGTCCGTAACTTTTGATTTAAAGTTTTCAAAATGACACGAATCCAACGCCCACGTTAAGCTAGCTCAATTTTCTATATTGTGACAAAATTTAAGACCGAAATAGCTGCGACAAAGCCTACAAGTAATCCAATCTATCACAAATTGTGTGATGCCATGCATTATGCTTCATTTGTTGCCTATACTCAACGAGCACCAATAATCAGTTTAGAATGAACATTTTAACTAGCTGATCAACTTATATATCCGCACTAAATCGTATTTAACTTTTGATTTAGAGGTCAAAATGACAAGAGTCCAACGCCCACGTTAAGCTAGCTCAATTTTCCATACTATGACAATATTTGTGACTAAAAGAGCTACAAAAAGCCTCTAAGTAATCCAATGTATCCCAAAATGTGTGATACCATGGATTATGCTTCATTTATTAGCCTTTACTCAAGATACACTAATGATCAGCTTAGAATGATAATTTTAACTAGTCGATCAACTTGACATATCCGCTCTGAATCATCCATAACTTTTGAATTATAGTTTTGAATGACACGAATCCAATGCCAACGTTAAGTTAGATTAATTTTCTATTGTTTGACAACATTTGGACTTAAATAGCTATGAGAAAGTCTCCAAGTAATCCAATGTATCCCAAAGTGCGAGATAACATGCATCATGCTTCATTTATAATCCTTTACTCAAGCAGCACTAATGATATGGTTAGAAAGATCATTTTAACTAGCCGATTAACTTGACTTGTGCGCACTAAATGGTCTGTAACTTTTGATATAGAGTTCAAAATGACGGGAATCCAACGCCCATGCTAATATAGCTAAATTTTCTATATTGTGACAAAATTTAAAACCAAAATAGCTACGAAAAAGCCTCCAAATAATCTAATCTATCTCAAATTGCGTGATATCATGCATTATGCTTCATTTATTGCCTTTACTCAAGTAGCACCCATGACCAGTTTAGAATGATCATTGCAACTAGCTGATCTACTTACTGGTCTATGCTAAATCATCTTTAACTTTTGATTTAGAGTTTAGAATGATACAAATCCAATGCCCACGTTTAGCTAGCTAAATTTTCTATATTGTGACCAAATTTATCACCAAAATAGCTACGAAAAAGCCTCCAAGTTATCCAATCTATTCCAAACAGCGTGAGGCCATGCATTATGCGTCATTTATAAGCATTTACTTAAGGATAACCAATGATCAGTTTGAAATATTCTCTTTAACTAGCGGATCAACTTGACATTTCCGCTCTAAATCGTTTGTTACTTTGATTTAGAGCTCAAAATGAGAGTAGTCCTACTCCCATGTTAAGCAAGCTCAATTTTCTATATTGTGACAACATTTGAGACTGAAATAGCTACTACAAAGCCTCCAAGTAATCCAATGTATCCCAAACTGCGTGATGCCACGTATAATGCTTCATTTGTAATCCTTTACTCAAGGAGCACCAATGGTAAGTTTAGAATGATGATTTTAACTGGCTGATTAACTTGAACTGTGCGCACTAAATCATTCACAACTTTTGATTTAGAGTTCAAAACGACACGAATCAAATGCCGACGTAAAGGTAGCTCAATTTTCTATATTTGTACAAAACTTAAGACCGAAATAGTTACGACAAAGCCTCCAAGTAATCCAATCTACCCCAAACTACGTGATGCCACGCATTATATTTCATTTATAATCCTTTACAGAAGGAGCACCACTGGTAAGTTTAGAATGATCGTTTTAACTTGCTGGTCAATTTGACATGTTCGCACAAAATCGTTCGTAACTTTGGATTTAGAGTTCAAAACGACATGAGTCAAACGCCCACGTTAAGCTTGCTCAATTTTCTATATTCGTACAAAACTTAAAATTGAAATAAATACGAAAAAGCTTCCAAGTAATCCAAACTACCCCAAACTGCGTGATGTCATGCATTACGCTTCATTTACTGCCTTTACTAAAGGAGAATCAATGATTAATTTAGAATGATCATTTTAACTAATTGATCTACTTGACATATCCGCACTAAATCGTCTTTACCTTTTGATTTAGAGCTCAAATTGATATTTGTCCAACGGCTATGTCAAGCTAGCTCAATTTTCCATATTGTGACAAAATTTCACACTGAAAGAACTACTATAAAGCCTCCAAGTAATCCAATGTATCCCAAAATGGATGATGCCGTGCACTATGTTTCATTTTGAAGCTTTTATTCAATAAGCACCAATGATTGATTTAGAATGATCATTTTCACTGTTCGATCAATTCTCGATAATGTGGCCAAATGTAACACCAAAATAGCTACAAAAAAGCCTCCAAGTTATCCAATCTATTCCAAACAATGTGATGTCATGCATTATGCTTCATTTATAACATTTACTCAAGCATAACCATTTTAACTGGGCGATCCATTTGACATGTATGCACTAAATCGTCCATAACTTTTGATATAGAGTTCAGAATGACACGAATCCAACGTTCACGTTAATCTAATTCAATTTTCTATATTGTGATAACATTTGAGACTAAAAGAGCTACTATAAAGCCTCCAAGTAATCCAATATATCCTAAACTCCTTGATGCCATGTATTATGCTTCATTTATTGCCTATATTAAAGGAGCACCGATGATCAGTTTAGAATGATCATTTTAATTGGTCAATTAAATTGACATGTGGGCACTAAAATGTTCATAACTTTTGATTTATAGTTAAAAATGACACGAATCCAGCACCCACATTAAGCTAGCTCAATTTTCTATATTGTGATAAAATTTAATACCGAAATAGCTACAACACAGCCGCCAAGTAATCCAATATATCCCAAGCCGTGTGATACCATGCATTATGCTTCATTTATTGCCTATAGTCAAGGAGCAAAGATGATCAGTTTAGATGATCATTTTAACTAGCTGATTAACTTACATGACCGTGGTAAATCGTCTTTAACTTTTGATTTAGAGCTGAAAATGACAAGAGTCCAACACCCACGTTAATGTAGCTCAATTTTCCATACTATGACAATATTTGGGACTAAAAGAGCAACAAAAAAGCCTCTATGTAATCCAATGTATCCCAAAATGCATGATGCCATGCATTATGCTTCATTTATAAGCCTTTACTCAATAAACCCCAATGATCAGCCTAGAATGATAATTTTAACTGGTCGATCAACTTGACATATCCGCCCTAAATCATCCATCATTTTTGAATTATAGTTTAGAATGGCAAGAATCCAATGCCAATGTTAAACTAGCTTAATTTTCTATTGTATGACAACATTTGGACTTAAAGAGATACGTGAAAGCCTCCAAGTAATCCAATATATCCCAAGCTGCGTGATGTCATGCATTATGCTTCATTTATTGCCTATAGTCAAGGGGCACCGATGATCCGTAGAATGATCATTTTAAATAGCTGATCAACTTACATGTCCCCGCTAAATCGTATTTAACTTTTGATTTAGAGCTCAAAATGGCATGAGTCCAACGCCCACATTAATCTAGATCAATTTTCCATATTATGATAACATTTGAGACTGAAAGAGCTATGAAAAAGCCTTCAAGTAATCCAATGTACCCCAAAATGTGTGATGCCATGCATTATGCTTCATTTATATGTTTTTAATCAAGGAGCCCCAACGATCAGTTTAAAATGATCATTTTAACTGGCCGATCAACTTGACATGTCCACACGAAATCGTCCGTAACTTTTGATTTAGTGTTTGGAATGACACGAATCCAAAGCACATGTTTAGCTTGATCAGTTTTCTATATTGTGACAAAATTTTAAATAGCTACGAAAAAGCCTCCAAGTAATCAAATCAATATCAAACTGTGTGTTGCCATGCATGATGCTATTTATTAGCCTTTACTCAAGGAGCACCAATGGTGAGTTTAGAATGATCATTTTAACTAGCTGTTCAACTTTACATGTCCCGATTAAATCGTCATTTACTTTTGATTTAGACCTCAAAATGACATGAGTCCAAGGCGCACGTTAAGCTATCTCAATTTTCTATATTGCGACAATATTTGAGACTGAAGGATGTACGAAAAAGCCTCCAACTAGTCCAATGTATCCCAAACTGCGTAATGCCATGCATTATGCTTTTTTTATTAGCCTTTACTCAAGGAGCACCAGTGATCATTTTAGAATGATAATTTTATCTTGCCGATCAATTTGACATGTTCGCACAAAATCGTCCGTAAATTTTGATTTAGAGTTCAAAATGACATGAATCAAACGCCCACATTTGGCTAGCTCAATTTTCTATATTTTTGCAAAACTTAAGACCAAAATAGATACGACAAAGGATCTAAGTAATCCAATCTACCCCCAAACTGAGTGTTGTCATGCATTATGCTTCATTTAGTGTCTTTACTAAAGGATAACCAATAATCAGTGTAGTACGATCATTTTAACTACCTGATCAACTTGACATGTCCGCGATAAATCGTCTTTACCTTTTGATTTAGAGCTCAAAATGACATAGCCCAACGCCCATGTCAAGCTAGCTAAATTTTTCATATTGTGACAAAATTTAACACTGCAACAGCTACAACAAAGCCTCCAATCAATCGAATGTATCCCAAACTGCATGATGTCATGCACTATGCTTCACTTTCAAGCCTTTATTCAAGGAGCATCAATGATCGATTTAAAATGATCATTTTTCACTTTCCGATCACCTTGACATGTCACAACGAAATCGTCCGTAATTTTTGATTTAGAGTTTAGAATGACATGAATCCAACGCCCACGTTAAACTAGCTCAATTTTTTATATTGTGACAACATTTGAGACTGAAAGAGCTACGAAAAAGCCTCCACATAATCCAATGTATTCCAAACTACGTGATGCCTTACATTATGCATCATTTATAAGCCTTTACTCAAGGAGCACAAATGATTAGTTTAAAATGATCATTTTAACAGTCTGAACAACTTGACATGTTTGCGCTATTTCGTCTGAAATTTTGATGTAGGATTCAAAATGACACAAATCCAACGCCCACGTTAAGATAGCTCAATTTTCTATATTGGGACAAAATTTTAGACCAAAATAGCTATGAAAAGACCTCCAAGTAATCCAGTCTATCCCAAACTCTGTGATGTCATGCATTATGTTTCATTTATTGCTAATACTCAAGGAACACCGATGATCAGTTTAGAATGATCATTTTTACTAATTGATCCATTTTTATGTCTACACTAAATCATCTTTAACTTTTTATTTAGAGTTCAAAATGACAAGAGTCCAATGCCCACGTCAAGCTAGCTCAATTTTCCATATTGTGACAACATTTGACACTTAAAGAGCTACTACAAAACCTACAAGTAATCCAATGTATCCCAAACTGCCTGATGCCATGCATTATACTTCATTTATGCCTTTACTCAAGGAGCACCAATGATCAGTTAAGAATTATCATTTTAACTGGCCGATCAACTTAACATATCCGCACTAAATCGTCTGTAACTTTTGAATTAGAGATTAGAATGACATGAATCCAACAACCACATTTAGCTAGCTCAATTTTCTATATTGTGACAAAATTTAACACGAATATATCTATAAAAGCCTTCAAGTAATCTAATCAATCTCAAACTACGTGTTGCCATCCATTATGCTTCATTATTAAGCCTTTACTCATGGAGCACCAACGGTGAGTTTAGAAATATCATTTTAACTAGCTGTTCAAATTGACATGTCCACACTAAAACGTCTTTTACTTTTGATTTAGAGCTCAAAATGATATGATTCCAATGCCCACGTCAAGCTAGCTCAATTTTCCATATTGTGACAATATTTGACACTCAAAGAGCTAGTAGAAAGCCTCCAAGTAATCGAATGTATCCCAAACTGCGTGATGCCATGCATATATGCTTCATTTATAAGCCTTTACTCAAGGAGCACCAATGATCAGTTCAGAATGATCATTTTAACTGGCCGATCAACATAACATATCCGCACTAAATCGTCTGTATCTTTTGAATTAGAGATTAGAATGACATGAATCCAACACCCACATTTAGCTAGCTCAATTTTCTATATCGTGATAAAATTTAACACCAAAATAGCTACAAAAAGCCTTCAATTAATCCAATCAATCCCAAACTCCGTGTTGACATCCATTATGCTTCATTTATAAGTCTTTACTCAAGGAGCACCAACGGTGAGTTTAGAAAGATCATTTTAACTAGCTGTTCAACTTGACATGTCTGCACTAAATCGTCTTTTACTTTTGATTTAGAGCTCAAAATGATAGGAGTCCAACGCCCACGTTAAGCTAGCTCAATTTTCAATATTGTGACAACATTTGAGACTGAAAGAGCTACTACAAACCCTCCAAGTAATCCAATGTATCCCAAACTGCATGATGCCATGCATTACGCTTCTTTTATTAGCTTTTCCTCAAGAAGCACCAATGATCAGTTTAGAATGATAATTTTAACTTCCCGATCAACTTGACATGTTCGCACAAAATCGTCTGTAACTTTTGATTTAAAGCTCAAAATAACACGAATCAAACGCCCACATTAAGCTAACTCAATTTTTTATATTGTTACAAAACTTAAGACTGAAATAGGTACGACAAAGTCTCCAAGTAATCCAATCTACCCCAAACTGCGTGATGTCATGCATTATGCTTCATTTAGTGCCTTTACTAAACGAGAACCAATGATCAGTTTAGAATGATCATTTTAACTACCTGATCAAACTTGACATGTTTGCTCTAAATTGTCTTTAACTTTTGATTTAGAGCTCAAAATGACATTAGTCCAACGCCCACGTCAAGCTAGCTCAATTTTCCATATTGTGATAAAATTTGACACTTAAAGAGCTACTAAGAAGCCTCCAAATAATCCAATGTATCCCAAACTGCATGATGCTATGCATTATGCTTCATCTTAAAGCCTTTATTCAAGGAGCACCATTGATCAGTTTAGAATTAATATTTTCACAGTCCGTCAACTAGACATATCTACACGAAATCGTCTGTAACATTTGATTTAGAGTTTAGAATAAGAGGAATCCAATGCCCATATTAAGATAGCTCAATTTTTGATAGTGTGACAACATTTGAGAGTGATAGAGCTACGACAAAGCTTCCATGTAATCCAATGTATTCCAAACTGTGTGATGCTTTGCATTATGCTTCATTTATAAGCCTTTACTCAAGGAGCACCGATGATCAGTTTTGAATGATCATTTTAAATAGCTGATCAACTTACATGTCCACGCGAAATCGTCTTTAACTTTTGATTTAGAGCTCAAAATGGCATGAGTCCAACGCCCATATTAATCTAGATCAAATTTCCATATTATGACAACATTTGAGACTGAAAGAGCTATGAAAAACCCTCCAAGTAATCCAATGTACCCCAAAATGTGTGATGCCATGCATTATGCTTCATTTATATGTCTTTAATCAAGGAGCCCCAACAACCAGTTTAGAATGATCATTTTAACTGGCCGATCAATTTGACATGTCCATACTAAATCGTCCGTAATGTTTGATTTAGAGTTTAGAATGACACGAATCCAAAGCACACGTTTAGCTATCTCAGTTTTCTATATTGTGACAAAATTTAACACCAAAATAGCTATGAAAAATCCTCCAACTAATCAAATCAATCCCAAACTGCGTGTTGCCATGCATTATGCTTCATTTATAAGTATTTACTCAAGGAGCACTAATGGTAAGTTTAGAATGATCGTTTTAACTAGCTGTTCAACTTGACATGTCCGCACTAAATCGTCATTTACTTTTGATTTAGACTTCAAAATGACATGAGTCCAATGCGCACGTTAAGCTATCTCAATTTTCCATATTGTGACAACATTTAAGACTGAAAAAGCCACTACAAACCCTCCAAGTAATCCAATTTTTCCCAAACTGCATAATGCCATGCATTATGCTTCTTTGAGTAGCCTTTACTCAAGGAGCACCAGTGATTAGTTTAGAATGATAATTTTCTCTTGCCGATCAATATGACATGTTCGCACAAAATCGTCCGTAAATTTTGATTTAGAGTTCAAAACGACATTATTGACATAGGAAAATCAAATAAGACCTATCTTGACCTACAAGGTAAGTGTGAGCATGAAAATTCAGTTTGAATAACAAGAGAAAAGAAAAAGGAGGGAGTTATTATTAACCACATGGTTAAAATGGTTAAATAGCTGCCTTGGGAGAAGAATCAAGGTGAAAAGGACATGTCCATGCAGCACACAGTCTTGGTAACCACACCAAACAGTCATGCCTGCTGCACACAGCCTTGGTAACCACGTTCATGAGACAGTCTACAGCTCTTCCCTCTCTTCTCATTGGTTATTAACAAGCTCATCCTCTATTCAAGCTCATCCATAAGTTTGAATTCGTTTTCTTTTTTGTTCACATTGTAAATTCTTTATAAAAGGGCTGTAAAGACTCAATGTATGAAAAAACTCTTAGGAGATTCTTCTCCAGAAGTCTAAGACATTTTCTCATCTTCTCATACTTTTCTTAGAGTTTCTGGATTCAATTATTCACATTTCTCCTCTCTAATCTCAATATTCTTTCATGGTATCAGAGCATAAGATCAGTCTCTTATATTTTCTACTCAAATCTCTCCGTTTCTAATCTAAAATTCTATCAAAAATCTCTCAGCCTTTAAACTAAAAAGTCACAGTTTTATTCAACCATAGAAGCTGCCTCCTTTGAGCTCTTCAAAGCCTAACAATGGAGGATACAGTTCAAATCAGTTCCAGCTTGAAACCTACAGTGATACCAGTAGTTCTCAAAGGCTTGAACTACACATTATGGTCAAGAACCATCAAGACAGCCATTTGTGGCAAAGGACTTTGGAATTACATCTTGGAGGATAATACTGCATCTATAGACAATCCAAAGGAGAAGAAGGTTGAGGCAACAAGAAAAGAAGAAGCTAGGTGGTTGCAAGAAGATCAATCAGTTCTTGGATTCCTCCAAAATTCATTGGACCCATCCATTCTTGAAGCTTATTCACATTGTGAAACCGCCAAGTCTCTTTGGGAGACTCTCAAGAGGGTGTATGGGGATGTTTCAAACCTCAGCCATGTGTACGAGGTTAAGAAGGCTCTCAATGATCTACACCAAGAGGATATGGAGTTCACAAAGTTCCTTGGCAAGTTCCAGTCAACATGGTCCGAGCTTGACATGTTGAGACCAAGTTATATGGATCCAAAGTTATTCTTTCACACATGAATCAAACGCCCACATTAGGCTAGATCAATTTTCTAAATTGTTGCATAACTTAAGACCGAAATAGATACGTTGAAGCATCCGAGTAATCCAATCTACCCCCAAACTGCGTGATGTCATTCATTATGCTTCATTAAGTGCCTTTACTAAAGGAGAACCAATGATCAGTTTAGTACGATCATTATAACTACCAAATCAACTTGACATGTTTGTGATAAATCGTCTTTATCTTTTGATTTAGAGCTCAAAATGACATTAGCCCAACGCCCACGTCAAGATAGCTCAATTTTTCATATTGTGACAAAATTTAACACCGAAAGAGCTACTACAAAGCCTCCAACCAATCCAATGTATCCCAAACTGCATGATGCCATGCACTATGCTTCACTTTCAAGCCTTTATACAAGGAGCACCAATGATCGATTTAAAATGATCATTTTCACTTTCGGATCAACTTGATATGTCACAGCGAAATCGTCCATAATTTTTGATTTAGAGTTTAGAATGACACGAATCCAACGCCCATGTTAAACTAGCTCAGTTTGTTATATTGTGATAACATTTAAGACTGAAAGAGCTACAACAAAGCCTCCACATAATCCAATGTATTCCGGACTACGTGATGCCTTACATTAGGCTTCATTTATAAGCTTTTACTCAAGGAGTACCAATGATTATTTAAAATGATCATTTTAACAGTCCGAACAACTTAACATGTCTGCACTATTTCGTCTGAAATTTTGATTTAGAATTCAAAATGACACGAATCCAAATCCCACGTTAACATAGCTCAATTTTCTATATTGTAACAAAAGTTTACACCAAAATAGCTATGACAAGACCTCCAAGTAATCTAGTCTATGCAAAACTGCGTGATGCCATGAATTATGTTTCATTTATTGCTAATACTCAAGGACCACCGACGATCAGTTTTATGTCTACACTAAATCATCTTTAACTTTTTATTTAGAGCTGAAAATGACATGAATCCTATGCCCACGCCAAGCTAGCTCAATTTTCCATATTGTGACAATATTTGACACTCAAAGAGCTAATACAAAGTCTCCAAGTAATCCAATGTATCCCAAACTGCGTGATGTCATGCATTATGCTTCATTTATAAGCCTTTACTCAAGGAGCACCAATGATCAGTTCAGAATGATCATTTTAACTGGCCGATCAACTAAACATATCCGCACTAAATCGTCTGTAACTTTTGAATTATAGATTAGAATGACATGAATCCAACACCTATATTTAGCTAGCTCAATTTTCTATATTGTGACAAAATTTAAAACCAAAGTATCTACAAAAAAGCTTTCAAGTAATCCAATCTATCCCAAACTCAGTGTTGCCATCCATTATGCATCATTTATAAGCCTTTACTCAAGAAGGACCAACGGTGAGTTTAGAAATATCATTTTAACTAGCTGTTCAAATTGATAAGTCCACACTAAATCGTCTTTTACTTTTGATTTAGAGCTCAAAATGATATGAGTCCAACGCCCGCGTCAAGCTAGCTCAATTTTCCATATTGTGACAACATTTGACACTCAAAGAGCTACTACAAAGCCTCCAAGTAATCCAATGCATCCTAAACTGCGTGATGCCAGGCATTATGCTTCATTTATAATTATTTACTCAAGGAGCACCTATGATCAGTTCAAAATAATCATTTTAACTGGCCGATCAACATAACATATCCGCACTAAATCATCTGTAATTTTTGAATTAGAGATTAGAATGACATGAATCCAACACCCACATTTAGCTAGCTCAATTATCTATATTGTGACAAAATTTAACACCAAAATGGCTACAAAAATCCTTCAAGTAATCCAATCAATCCCAAACTCCGTGTTGCCATCCATTATGCTTCATTTATAAGCCTTTACTCAAGGAGCACCAACGGTGAGTTTAGAAGGATCATTTTATCTAGCTGTTCAACTTGACATGTACGCACTAAAACCTCTTTTACTTTTGATTTAGAGCTCAAAATGATATGGGTCCAAGGTCCACATTAAGTTAGCTCAATTTTCAATATTGTGACAACATTTGACACTGAGAGATCTACTACAACCCCTCTAAGTAATCCAATGTATACCAAACTGCGTGATGCCATGAATTATGCTTCTTTTATTAGCTTTTCCTCAAGGAGCACCAGTGATCAGTTTAGAATGATAATTTTAACTTCCCGATCAACTTGACATGTTCCCTCAAAATCGTCCGTAACTTTTGATTTAAAGTTCAAAATGACACGAATCAAACGCCCACGCTAATCAAGCTTAATTTTCTATATTGTTACAAAACTTATGACTGAAATAGCAACGACTAAGTCTCCAAGTAATCCAATCTACTCCAAACTTTGTGATGTCATGCATTATGCTTCATTTAGTGCCTTTACTAAAGGAGAACCAATGATCAGTTTAGAATGATCATTTTAACTACCTGATCAACTTGACATGTGTGCACTAGATTGTCTTTAACTTTTGATTTAGAGCTCAAAATGACATTAGTCCAACGCCCACGTCAACCTAGCTCAATTTTCCATATTGTGACAAAGTTTGACATTGAAAGAGCTACTAAGAAACCTCCAAATAATCCAATGTATCCCAAACTGCATGATGATATACATTATACTTCATCTTAAAGCCTTTATACAAGGAGCACCAATGATCAGTTTAGAATGAACATTTTCACTGTCCGATCAACTAGACATGTCTACACGAAATCGTTTGTAACTTTTGATTTATAGTTTAGAATAAGGCGAATCCAACGCCCATGTTAAACTAGCTCAATTTTCTATATTGTGACAACATATGAGAGTGAAAGAACAACGACAAAGCCTCCACATAATCCAATGTATTCAAAACTGCGTAATGACTTTCATTATGCTTCATTTATAAGCCTTTACTCAAGGAGCACCGATGATCAGTTTAGAATGATCAATTTAAATAGCTGATCAACTTACATGTCCGTGCTAAATCGTCTTTAAGTTTTGATTTAGAGCTCAAAATGGCATGAGTCAAACGCCCACATTAATCTAGATCAATTTTCCATACTATGGCAACATTTGAGACTGAAAAAGCTATGAAAAGGCCTCCAAGTAATCCAATGTACCCCAAAATGTGTGATGACATGCATTATGCTTCATTTATATGTCTTTAACCAAGGAGCCCCAAGGATCAGTTTAGAATGATCATTTTAACTCGCTGTTCAACTTGACATGTCCACACTAAATCGTCCGTAAATTTTTATTTAGAGTTTAGGATGACACGAATACAAAGCACACCTTTAGCTAGCTCAGTTTTCTATATTGTGACAAAATTTAACACCAAAATAACTACGAAAAAATCTCCAAGTAATCAAATCAAGTCCAAACTGCGTGTTACCATGCATTATATGCTTCATTTATAAGCCTTTACTCAAGGAGCACCAATGGTGAGTTTAGAAAGATCATTTTAACTAGTCGTTCAACTTGACATGTCTGCACTAAATCGTCATTTACTTTTGATTTAGACTTCAAAATGACATGAGTCCAACGTGCACGTTAAGCTATCTCAATTTTTCATGTTGTGACAATATTTGAGACTGAAAGAGCTATTACAAACCCTCCATGTAATCCAATGTATCCCAAACTGCGTACTGCCATGCCTTATGCTTCTTTTATTAGCCTTTACTCAAGGAGCACCATTGATCAGATTAGAATGATAATTTTATCTTGGCAATCAATTGGACATTGATGAGGACATCAGGTCGTACATCCAGCCAGGAGACCAGACTGGCCGACCAGGAAGCTTGCCCGAGACAGCAGGACCATCTGGCGCGCTTGCCGGACCAGACAGTACCGCCGGACCCTCAACCTATAGGACCAGACCGGTCAACATCGCCGGCGGAGAGGCCCAAGCTTCCGGTACACTTGGTGGGGACGTGAATGACACCGCCGACTCCGGGATCAACTTGGCCGGTCCTGAAGTCATTCCGGCCAGTACCACGCACAATCCAGCCGGTACAGGCCATCCAGCCGAGTACACGCGCACTTCCACTTCTACACAAGAGGACTCGGACAAAATGAGCTACCAGCTCCAGGACATGCACTTAGAGGAAGTATCTACACCAGTGGTACCTCCAGGAGCAATGACAAGAAGCAGATCAAGAGCACTCTTCCACAAATTCAGCTTATGGGTCGACAAGTTTCTAGAGGAAGAGCAGCTAAGGACAATGGGCCAGAAGAGCAAATTAGAGTCCAAAGGCTTCTCAACAACACAAGGAACATCAGAGACTTGGGCTTTAGTGGCAAGAGAGGTCACGGCCCAAAGATATTTAACCCTACTCCAAGTCAAAGACTAGGAGCAAGGCGCGTGCATGCCACAAGGACGGCCACCTTCCATTTCTTGGCCGTGAGGTGAGTTAAGGTAAGTTTACATTCAAATATATGCCTCTTTCTGTTTTGCAGGGTAGGATCTAGTTGCTTTACATTTTTGAGTCAAGAACATTTTAGGAATAGGTCCTTTTTTCGGTTATACACTTTTGTATTTTTTTCCTTTTGTGCACTTTTGTAAACTTTCCTTTTTCTTATTTGAGTCGACCCTAGAAGGTCAAGCTGTCGAGCATATTAATAAGGCTCCTTCCAGCATTGTAGTTCGACAACCTTTTTGATTATTAATAAAGTAGAACTTTTTCCCTACGAGCTTTCTCCCAAGAGAGACTTGTGCGCTTAGAACCTAGTTGAGACCAGCCCTCCTAGCTCTAAGTTTGTGATTTATCACGAGGTTCATCACCCCTCGTGTGGTTCACTTCACCCTTCCATCGTTTACCAACCAGAAAACCTCTATCCAGAAGCCTAAGGTCGAGTTTCTCACCTATTCTTCTACAAACAGCCCACGCGCATCCAAGCCTTGAATCGAGGCTTGTATCATTTTGGTATCAGAGCTTAAAGCTCCTAAACCAGGTTGTTTCTATCCTTTTGCTTGTCTTGTTTTTAGTTCTTGCATTAGTTTAAGTCGTATTCAAGAAAAATCAAAAAAACAACATCAAACTCCAAACGGAGTGCATCTAGCCTCCTACGTGTATCACTAGGGTTTAGATTCACTTTTGCATTTTCTTTCACGTTTTCCTTTTTGTTTAATTCATATTTCCATTAATTTTACGTTAAATTAAAAAGAAAAAGAAAAGAAAAGAAAGAGGAAAGAAAAGAGAATAGGAAAATACCCAAGATATTTCGAATTGGACAGCTAGCACAAGTTGTCTAGGAAGTTTCCTTTTTCTTGTAGTCGAATTTCCTTTCCTTAAGATTTTTCCTTTTTGCATTTTTTCAACCCCATATAAAAAGAAAACCCTCCTAATAATTTAGGAGCACCCTAATTATCTTCTTTCTTTGTAGCACACATGGGAGAAGAGAATAGAGACGCAGCTGAAGCCATGATGGCCATGTTCACCACACTCCAAACACAACTCGCATCCATAGGCGAGAGGTTGGAGCGCGTGGAGAGACCAGTAAGATTCCAGGCCATAAGGCACGTGAGAGCTGAGCAAGACCGTCCTGAGGGTCCTGAGTACCTTAGGACACGGCACGAACAGGAGGAACCCCAGCCAGATGGAGATGAGGACACGCAACCTCATAACTATCACCATAGGCCGAGAGGACCTCCACGGCAACCAGAGGCAGAAGATGATGGCTTTGAGCCATATGGTCTTCACCAGAGACCAAGAATGCCTCCTAGACGTCATGAGGATGGAGATGAACACACCTACAACCGGGTAATTCATCCTGATGTTAAGCTAACTCCTCCAAGTTTTGCAGGAAAAGTAGACCCCGAGGCTTACCTAGATTGGGAGAAGCGAATGGATCATATCTTTGATCACTACAACCAACCAGGACCTAGGAGAGTCTCAATGGCAGTAGCACAACTCACGGACAATGCCCTCATCTGGTGGGATCGTGAGGTATCTGACAGAAGGAGGAAGAGAATGAGACCCGTAGACTCATGGGTCGACATGAAAGACCTCATGCGACAAAGGTTTGTTCCACCTTACTTTCATAGGGATTTGCAACGTCGTTTTCGTACTCTTAAGAAGGGTACCAGATCAGTAGAGGAGTACTATGAAGAGTTCGAGAAGTTAAGGAACAGATTGGAGCTCAATGATGATGAAGAAGCATTGATGGCACAATTCTTGGATGGACTCCAAGAAAGGATCAGCTGCAAGGTGGAAAGGCAAATCTACAATGACTTCAAAGACTTGTTCCACCTATCTGTGCAAGCTGAGCAGCACATCAAACGTAAGAGCCAAGACATCCGCAGCAAGCCTAAGACACCTTGGGCACCAAGCAACATGCCCAAGACAGTGGACAAAGGCAAAAGCGAGATCGAGTCAAGGTTCAAGAGCAAGCCTCCTGAACCCACCCGTGACCAGAGAGAGCCTGGTAAGTCTTCTAACCCTCAAAGATCACGTGACATAACTTGTTTCAAGTGCAGGGGACGTGGACACATCTCAAGGGAGTGCCCAAACAACCGAGTCATGCTGATTACGGAGGCAGGAGAATATGAGTCCCAAGATGAAGAGGACTATGAACCAGAAGGAGAATATGGTGACATTGAGTACCCTGATGTGGGGGAAGTGCTGGTCACTAGACGTATCCTCAGTGCAATGGTGGATCCTTCAGAGACCATCCAAAGGGAGAACATCTTCCACAGCCGTTGCACCATCAAGGGAAAGGTATGTAACCTCATCATAGATGGTGGTTCTTGCACTAACGTTGCTAGTGCGTATATGGTTGATAAGCTAGGTCTAGAGAGGACACGGCATCCTCGACCATATAGACTGAGATGGCTTGATGACAAAGTGGAGCTCAAGATTCATGAGCAAGTCACTGTGCCATTCAGTGTGGGCAAGTACCAAGACCAGGTCGTGTGCGACGTGGTGCCCATGCAAGCTGGCCATCTTCTACTAGGAAGACCATGGCAGTTTGACAAAGAGACCAGGCATGATGGCCGAACCAATCTATACACCTTCTTGCATGACAAGAGAAAGGTCAGCCTAGCTCCTCTTACACCTGCCCAAGTACATGAGCTACAACTCCAAATGAGTAAGGAAAAGAAACTTGTCAAGTCTAACTTTCTTATTCAACCTAGTCATGTCCGGAGAGCTTTAGCCTCAAGGACTTAATGTTACTAATGGTTTTCAAGGAAGTGTTGAGTATAGAACAGGGACAGGTAGAGCTACCTCATGAAGTAGCAACACTCCTCAACAAATTCCAGGATGTATTTCCAGAGGAGATACCAGCAGGCTTGCCTCCTTTACGTGGCATAGAACACCAGATTGATCTAGTGCCCGCAGCAGCCCTGCCCAACCGGCCAGCCTACCGGATGAGTCCAGAGGAGTCCAAGGAGCTTGAGAAGCAAGTCAAGGAGCTCCTGGAGAAAGGATATGTTCGAGAGAGCCTCAGTCCATGTGCTGTACCAGTGCTACTAGTGCCCAAGAAGGATGGAACTTGGCGCATGTGTGTGGACTGCCGAGCCATCAACAACATCACAGTCAAGTATAGGCATCCAATACCACGACTGGATAACATGCTAGATGAGCTGAGTGGAGCCACGATCTTCTCCAAGATAGACCTCAAAGTGGATACCACCAGGTAAGAATGAAGGAAGGTGATGAGTGGAAAACCGCTTTCAAGACAAAGCAAGGACTCTATGAGTGGACAGTCATGCCATTTGGCTTGACTAATGCCCCAAGCACCTTCATGCGCCTTATGAACCAAGTTCTTAGGGCGTACATCAGTAAGTTCGTAGTAGTTTACTTTGATGACATTTTGGTTTATAGTAAGTGCCTACGGGAACACCTCACACATCTTGAGATGGTACTTAAAACCCTTCGACAAGAAGAGCTTTATGCCAATCTCAAGAAGTGCACCTTTTGTACTGATAAGCTTGTCTTTTTAGGTTTTGTTGTGAGTTCACAGGGCCTACAGGTTGATGAAGAGAAGATTCGAGCCATACAAGAATGGCCAACACCAGGAAACATCAGCCAAGTAAGGAGCTTCCACGGACTGGCCAGCTTCTATAGGAGATTCGTGCCCAACTTCAGCAGTATTGCCTCACCACTGTCGGCAGTAGTGAAGAAGAACGTGGGATTCAGCTGGGGAGAAGCCCAAGAGAAGGCATTCCAGGCCTTGAAGGACAGCCTTACACACACACCAGTGCTAGTCCTTCCCGACTTCAACAAAACGTTTGAAGTGGAGTGTGATGCCTCTGGAATAGGCATAGGAGCAGTGCTAACTCAAGGAGGGAGACCAGTGGCATACTTCAGTGAGAAGCTAGGTGGTGCCTCACTGAACTACCCCACTTATGACAAGGAGCTCTATGCCCTTGTCCGAGCATTGGAAACTTGGCAGCATTACTTGCTGTCCAAGGAGTTTGTGATCCACACTGATCATGAGACTCTCAAACACGTTAGAGAGCAAACCAATCTCAAGAGGAGACATGCCAGGTGGATGGAGTTCATAGAGACCTTCCCGTACATCATCAAGTACAAGAAGGGCAAAGACAATGTGGTAGCCGATGCACTATCAAGGAGGTTTGCCTTGATATCAACCATGGAGGCAAAGGTCCTAGGATTCGAGCACATCAAGGATCTATACAAGGATGATCCTGACCTTGCTGAGAGCTACAAGGAGTGTAGCACAGAGAGTCATGGCAAATTCTACATCCATGAGGGATTCTTGTTCCGAGAAAGAAGGCTGTGCATACCACAAGGATCACTAAGGGAGCTTATCATCCGAGAAGCTCATGGAGGAGGACTCATGGGCCACTTTGGTGTCGACAAGACTCTAGCAGTGGCCAAGGAGCACTTCTACTGGCCACACATCAAGAGGACAGTAGAAGCACATTGTGCAAGGTGCATTACTTGCAAGAAGGCAAAGTCCCGAGTGCAACCTCACGGGTTGTATCTCCCACTGCCCATACCAACACATCCATGGGTGGACATCTCGATGGATTTTGTTCTAGGTCTGCCCAAGATCAACCACAAAGATGCAATCTTTGTAGTGGTGGACAGATTCTCCAAGATGGCACATTTCATCCCATGTGCCAATGTCAATGATGCAACACAAACAGCTGAGCTGTTCTTCAGGGAGATAGTACGGCTTCATGGAGTGCCAAGGACCATCGTATCAGATAGGGACACCAAGTTCCTCAGCCATTTCTGGAGGACCCTTTGGAGAAAGCTAGGCACGAAGCTACTCTTTTCAACCACTTGCCATCCTCAAACCGATGGCCAAACTGAAGTTGTCAACAGGACCCTATCAACTCTTCTCAGAACAACACTAGGGAAGAACCTAAAGACTTGGGTGGAGTGCCTGCCATTCATTGAGTTCGCCTACAACTGAGCCGTGCACTCAGCAACCAAGAAGACCCCATTTGAAGTGGTATACGGCTTCAACCCTCTCACCCCATTGGAGCAAACACCACTGCCACCAGCTGAGATGACCAACCTCAGCGGAGCATCCAAAGCAGAGTTCATAAGGAGGTTACACCAGAAGGTAGCAGAGAACTTGGAGAAGAGGACTGGACAGTACGTGACTCATGCCAACAAAGGGAGAAAGGAGGTGATCTTTCAACCAGGCGACTGGGTGTGGCTACACCTACGGCAGGAGAGGTTCCCAAACCTAAGGAGTTCCAAGCTAGCACCAAGAGGAGATGGACCATTCAGAGTGCT
>JAENJI010001860.1:78404-115701 GCA_018901935.1 Pugionium cornutum | reverse complement strand
GTCATTTTGAGCTATCAATCAAAAGTTACGGATGATTTTCTGCAAACATGTGAAGTTGGTCGGCCAGTTAAAATGATCATTCTAAACTGATCATTGGAGCTCATTGAGTAAAGGCTTAAAAATGAAGCATAATGCATGACATCAAGCAGTTTTGATTAGATTGGATTACTTGAACGCTTTTTTATATCTATTTATGTCTCAAATTTTGATACAATATAGAAAATTTAGCTAGCTTAACATAGGCATCGGATCCGTGTCATTCTGAGCTTTAAATAAAAAGTTAGGGATGATTTAGTGCAGACATGTCAAGTTGATCGTCCTATTAAAGTGACCATTATAAACTGATCATTGGTGCTCATTGAGGAAAGGTTTATAAATGAAGCATAATGCATGGCATCACGCTGTTTGGATTAGATTGGATTAAATGAACCATAATGCATGACATCACGTAGTTTTGGAATGATTTGATTACATGGAGGACTTGTTGAAGCAATTTTAGTCTTAAAATTTATCAAAATATAAAAATATTTAGGTAGCTTAACGTGGGATTGGATTCGTGTCAGTCTGTGCTCTAAATCAAAAGTTACGGACGATTTAGTGCGGACATGTCAAGTTAATCAGCTAGTTAAATGATCATTCTAAACTAATCATTTGTGCTCATTTAGTAAAGGCTTATAAATGAAGCATAATGCATGGGTCATGCCGTTTTGCATAGATTGGATTACTTGAACGCTTTTTTTATCTATTTTGGTTTCCAGTTTCATCACAATATAGAAAATTGAGCTAGCATAACGTAGGCATTGGATTTGTGTAACTCTGAGCTCTAAATCAAAAGGTGTAGACAATTTAGTGCGGACATGTCAAGTTGATCACCTACTTAAAGTGAACATTCTAAACTGATCATTGGTGCTCATTGAGTAAAGGCTTATAAATGAAGCATAATGCATGACATCATGCATTTTTGCATAGATTGGATTACTTGAACGCTTTTTGTATCTATTTTGGTTTCAAATTTCATCACAATATAGAAAATTGAGCTAGCATAATAAGGGCATTGGATTTGTGTCACTCTGAGCTCTAAATCAAAAAGTACAGACAATTTAGTGCGGTCATGTCAAGTTGATCGCCTACTTAAAATGATCATTCTAAACTGATCATTGATGCTCATTGAGTAAAGGCTTATAAATGAAGCATAATGCATGACATCACGCATTTTGGGACAGATTGGATTACTTGGACGCGTTGTCGTATCTATTTCAGTCTCAAATTATGTCAAAATATAGAATATTGAGCTAGTTTAATGTGGGCATTGGATTTGTGTCATTTTGAGCTCTAATCAAAAGTAACGGACGAATTAGTGCGGACATGTGAAGTTGATCGGCCAGTTAAAGTGATTATTCGAAACTGATCATTGGTGCTCATTGAGTAAAGGCATATAAATGAAGCATAATGCCTGGCATCATTCAGTTCGGGACAGATTGGATTACATGGACGCCTTGTCGTATCTATTTTTGTCTCAAATTTTATTCCCATATAGAAAATTAAGCTAGCTTAACGTGGGCATTGGATTAATGTCATTCAGAGCTCTAAATCAAGAGTTACAAGTGATTTATTGCGGACATATCAAGTTGATCGGCCAGTTAAAGAGATCATTCTAAACTGATCATTGATGCTCATTTCGTAAAGGCTTATAAATCAAGCATAATGCATGGCATCATGCCGTTTTGCATAGATTGGATTACTTGAACATTTTGTTGTGTATGTTTCTCTCTCAAATTTTGTCACAATATAGAAAATTTAACTACATTAATGTGGACATTGGATTCGTGTAATTATGAGCTATAAATCAAAAGTTATAAATGATTTAGTGTAAACCTATCAAGTTGATCGTCCAGTTAAATTGATCATTTTCAAATGATCATTGGTTCTCATTTAGTAAACGCTTATACATGAAGCATAAAGCATGGGATCGCGCAGTTTTGGCTAGGTTGGATTACTTGAACAATATTTCGTATCTAGTTCTATCTAAAATTTTGTCACAATATAGAAAATTTAGCTAGCTTATCGTGGGCATTGGATTCGTGTCATTCTGAGCTCTAAATCAAAAGTTACAGACGATTTAGTGCAGTCATGTCAAGTTGATCGGCCAGTTAAAGTTATTATTCTAAACTGATCATTGGTGCTCATTAAGTAAAGACTTATAAATGAAGCAAAATGCATGTCATCACGCAGTTTTCGCTAGCTTGGATTACTTGAACTCTCTTTTGTATCAATTTTTGTCTCAAAATTTCTCACAATAAAGAAAATTTAGCCATCTTAACGTGGGCATTGGATTCGTGTCATTATGAGCTATAAATCAAAAGTTATGGACGATTTAGTGCAGACATGTCCAGTTGAATGCCCAGTCAAAATGATCATTCTTAAGTAATAATTGGTGCTCATTGAGTAGTGGCTTATAAATGAAGCATAACGCAGAGCCTCACGTAGTTCGGGATAGATTGGATTACTTCGACGATTTGTCGTATCTATTTCCGTCTCAAAATTTCTCACAATATAGAAAATTGAACTAACATAACATGGGCATTGGATTCGTGTTATTCTATGCTCTAAATCAAAAGTTACGAATGATTTACTGCGGACATGTCAAGTTTATCGGCGAGTTAAAGTGATCATTCTAAACATATCATTGGTGCTCATTGAGTAAAGGCTTATAAATGAAGCATAATGTATGGCATCACGTATTTTTGGCTAGATTGGATTACTTGATCACCTTTTCGAATCTATTTTTGTCACAAATTTCGTCACAATATTGAAAATTGAGCTAGTTTAACGTGGGCATTGGATTCGTGTCAGTTTGAGCTCTAAATCATAGGTTACAGGCGATTTAATTCGGACATTTCAAGTTGATCAGCCAGTTAAAGTGATCATTCTAAACTGATCATTGGTCCTCTTTGAGTAAAGGCTTATAAATGAAGCATAATGCATGGCATCACGCTGTTTGGAATAGATTGGATTACATGGACGCTTTCTCGTAACTATATCTGTCTCAAATTTTATCAAAATATAGATAATTTAGCTAGCTTAACGTGGGCATTGGATTCGTGTCATTCTGAGCTCTAAATAAAAAGTTAGGACGATTTAGTGCGAACATGTCAAGTTGATAGGCCAGTTAAAGTGATCATTCTAAACTAATCATTGGTCTTCATTGAGTAAAGGCTTGCAAATGAAGCAAAATGCATGGTATCAAGCAGTTTTGGGTACCTTGGATTACTTGAACGCTTTTTGTATCTCTTTCTGTCTCAAATTTTGTCACAATATAGAAAATTGAGCTAGATTAACATGAGCATTAGAGTCGTGTCATTATAGTTATAAATCAAAAGTTATAGACAATTTAGTTCAGAAATGTCAAGTTGATCCCCCAATTAAATTCATCATTCTATACTGATCACTGGTGCTCATTGAGTAAAGGCTAATAAATGAAGTATACGGCATGGCATCCCGCAGTTTTGGCTAGATTGGATTACTTGAACGCTTTTTCGTATCTTTTTCTGTCTCAAATTTTGTTAAAATATAGAAAATTGAGTTAGCTTAACGTAGGCATTGGATTCGTGTTATTTTGAGCTCTAAATCAAAAGTTACGGATATTAAGTGCGGAAATGTCAAGTTGATCGGCTAGTTAAAGGGATCATTCTAAATTGATCATTGGTGCTCATTGAGAAAAGGTTTATAAATGAAGCATAATGCATGACATCAAGCAATTGAGGATAAATTGGATTACTTGAACGTTTTTTCGTATCTATTTGTGTCTCAAATTTTATCGCAATATAGAAAATTGAGCTAGCTTAACGTGGGCATCGGATTCATGTTATTCTAAGCTCTAAATCAAAAGTTACGGACGATTTAGAGCAGAAATTTCAAGTTGATCGCCTAGTTAAAGTGATCATTCTAGACTAACCATTGGTGCTCATGGAGAAAAGGCTTATAAATGAAGCATAATACATGGCATCACACAGTTTTGGCTAGATTGAATTACTTGAATGCTTTTTTGTATCTATTTCTGTTTCAAATTTTGTCACAATATAGAAAATTGAGCTAGCTTAACGTGGGCATTGGATTCGTGTCATTCTGATTTCTAAATCAAAAGTGATGGACGATTTAATGTGGACATGTCAAGTTGATCGGGCAGTTAAAGTGATAATTTTAAACTGATCGTTGGTGCTCATTGACTAAATGCTTATAAATGAAGCATAATGCACGGCATTATGCAGTTCGGGATAGATTGGATTACATGGACGCTTTTTTGTGTCTATTTCTTTCTCAGATCTTTTAAAAATATAGAAAATTGAGCTAGCTCAACGTGGGAATTGGATTCCTGTCATTCGAAGCTCTAAATCCAAAGTTTCGGGCAATTTAGTGCGGAAATGTCAAGTTGATCATCTAGTTAAAAGTGATCATTCTAAACTAATCATTGGTGCTCATTGAGTAAAGGCTTATAAATGAAGCATAATAAATGACATCAAGCAGTTCGGATAGATTAGATTACTTGGATGCTTTGTCGTATCTATTTATGACTCAAATTTTATCACAATATAGAAAATTGAGCTAGCTTAACGTGGGCATTGGATCGTGTGATTCAAAGCTCTTAATCAAAAGTTACATACGATTTAGTGCGGACATATCAGATGATCGGACAGTTAAAGTGATTATTCTAAACTGATCATTGGTGCTCATTTAGTAAAGGCTTATAAATGAAGCAAAATGCATGGCATCACACAGTTTTGGCTAGCTTGGATTACTTGAACACTTTTTTATCTATTTCTATCTCAAATTTTGTCACAATATAGAAAATTGAGTTAGCTCAATGTGGATATTGGATTCGTGTCATTATGAGCTATAAATCAAAAGTTATGGATGATTTAGTGCAAACATGTCAAGTTGATCAGCTAGTTAAAGTTATCTTTCTAAACTGATCAATGGTGCTCATTGAATAAAGGCTTATAAATGAAGCAAAATGCATGGCATCACGAAGTTTGGGCTAGGTTGGATTACTAGAACGCTTTTTCGTATCCATTTTTGTGTCAGATTTTGTCACAATATAGAAACTTGAGCTAGATTAACGTGGGCATTGGATTCGTGTCATTATGAGCTATAAATCAAAAGTTATGTACGATTTAGTGCAGACATGTAAAATTGATTGCCCAGTTAAATTTAGCATTCTTAACTGATTATTGGTGCTCATTGAGAAAAGGCTTATAAATAATGCATAATGCATGGCGTCACACAGTTTTTGTTAGATTGGATTACTTGAACGCTTTTTCGTATATATTTCTATCTCAAATTTTGCCACAATATAGAAAATTGAGCTAACTTAAAATGGGCATTGGATTTGTGTTATTCTAAGCTCTAAATCAAAAATTACGGACGATTTAGTGCGGACATGTAAAGTTGATCGCCAGTTAAAGTGATCATTCTAAACGGATCATTGGTGCTCATTGATTAAAGGCCTATAAATGAAGCATAATGCATGGTATCACACATTTCTGGCTAGATTGGACTACTTGAACATTTTTTCGTATCTATTTCTATCTCAAAATTTGTCACAACATTGAAAATTGAGCTAGCTTAACGTGGGCATTGGATTCGTGTCAGTTTACGGACAATTTAACGTGGATATGTCAAGGTTATCGGCCAGTTAAAGTGATCATTTTAAACTGATCATTGATCCTGATTGAGTAAAGGCTTATAAATGAAACATAATTCATTGAATCATGCAGTTCCGAGATTGGATGACATGGACGCTTTGTCATATTTATATCTGACTCAAAGTTTGTCAAAATATAAAAAATTGAGCTATTTTAACGTGGGCATTGGATTCGTGTCATTCTGAGATCCAAACCAAAGGTTAGGAAAACTTAGTGCGGATATGTCAAGTTGATCGGCCAGTTAAAGAGATCATTCTAAACTAAACATTGGTGCTCATTGAGTAAATGATTATAAATGAAGCAAAATGCATGGCATCACGCAGTTTTTGCTAGCTTGGACTACTTAGACGCTTTTTCGTCTCTATTTCTGTCTCAAGTTTTTTCACAACATAGAAAATTTATGTAGCTTAATGTGGGCATTGGATTCGTGTCATTCTGAACTCAAATTCAAAAGTTACAGACGATTTAGTGTGGACATGTCAAGTTGATCGGCTAGTTAATGATCATTCTAAACTGATCATTACTGCTCATTGAGTAAAGCCTTATAAACGAAGCATAATGCATGCCATCACGAAGTTTGGGATAGATTCGATTGTTTGGTTGCTTTGCCGTATCTAGTTTTGTCTGAAATTTTGTCACAATATTGAAAATTGAACTAGGCTAATGTTGGCATTGGATTCGTTTCATTCTGAACTCATTCAATTTGGTGCAGACATGTCATGTTGATCAGCCAGTTAATAGGATTTTTCTAAACTGATCATTGGTGCTCATTGAGTAAAGGCTTATAAATCAAGCATAATACATGGCATCACATAGTTTTGGATAGATTCGATTACCTGGACGCTTTGTCGTCTCTATTTCTGTCTCAAATTTTGTTAAAATATATAAAATTTATCTACCTTAACATGGGCTTTGAATTTAAGTCATTCTGAGTTCAAAATCAAAAGTTATTGACGATATAGTGCAGACATGTCAATTTTGCCATCCTGTTAATATGATTATTCTAAATTGATCACTGGTGCTCTTTGAGTAAACACTTATAAATTATGCATAATGCATGGCATCACACAGTTTTGGATAGAGTGGAATACTTGAACGCATTGTCGTATATTTATTTTTATCTCAATTTTTGTTACAATATAAAAAATGGAGTTAGCTTAACGTGGGCATTGGATTTGTGTCATTCTGAGATCTAAATACAAAGTTACAAACGATTCGTGTAGACATGTCAAGTTGGGAGGCCAGTTAAAGTAATTATTCTAAACTGATCATTGATGCTCATTAAGTATAGGTTTATAAATGAATCATAAAACATGGCATCACAGAGTTTTGGATACATTGAATTACTCAGAAGCTTTTTCGTCTCTATTTCTGTCTCAAATTTTGTCAAAATATTAAAAAATGAACTAGCTTAACGTTGGTATTGGATTTGTGTTATTCTGAGCAGTAAATCAAAAGTTACGAACGATTTGGTGCTGACATATCAAGTTAATTGGTCAGTTAAGATGATTATTCTAAACTGATCAATGGTAGTGTTTGAGTAAAGGCTTATAAATGAAGTATAAAGAATGGCATCATACAATCAGGGTTAGATTGGATTACTTGGACGTTTTGTTGTCTCTATCTGTTTCTCAAATTTTGTAAAATATAGAAAATTTAGCTAGTTTAACATGGGCATTGGTTTCCTGTCATTTTGAGCTCTAAATCAAAAGTTACATATGATTTAGTGCGGACATATCAAGTTAATCGGTCTGTTAAAGTGATCATTCTAAACCACTCATTGGTGCTCATTTGGCAAAATCAAAAGTTACGGATGATTTAGTGCTGACATATCAAGTTGATCGGCCAGTTAATAGGAATTTTCTAAACAGATCATTGGTGCTTTTTGAGTAAAGGCTTATAAATCAAGCATAATACATGTCATCACATAGTTTTGGATAGATTGGATTACTTGGACGCTTTGTCATCTCTAATTCTGTCTTAAATTTTGCTAAAATATAGAAAAGTTATCTAGCTTAACATGGGAATTGAATTCATGTCATTCTTAGCTCAAGATCAAAAGTTATTGACTTTATAGTGCGAACATGTCAATTTCATCGGCCTGTTAATATAACTATTCTAAATTGATCATTGGTGCTCATTGAGTAAACGCTTATGAATGAAGCATAATGCATGGCATCACACAGTTTTGGATAGATTGGATTACTTGGACGCATTTTCGTATATATATATCTGTCTCAAATTTTGTTACAATATAGAAAATTGAGCTAGATTAACGTGGGTATTGGATTTGTGTCATTCTGAACTCTAAATACAAAGTGACGGACGATTTAGTGCGAACATGTCAAGTTGATTGGCCAGTTAAACTAATCATTCTAAACTGATCATTGGTGCTCATTAAGTAATGGCTTATAAATGAAGCATAAAGCATGGCATCAGGCAGTTTTGAATAGATTAGATTACTTAGACGCTTTGTCGTCTCTATTTCTGTTTCAAATTTTGTTACAATATAAAAAATGGAGGTAGCTTACCGTGGGCATAGGATTCGTGTCATTCTAAGCGCTAATTCAAAAGTTACGGACGATTTTGTGCTCACATGTCAAGTAAATCAGCAAGTTAAGATGATTATTCTAAACTAATCACTGCTAGTGATTGAGTAAAGGCTTATAATGGAAGCATAAAGTATGGCATCACACAATTTAGGATAGATTGGATTACTTGTACGCTTTGTTGTCTCGATTTGTGTCTCAAATTTTGCAAAATATTGAAAATTTAGCTAGCTTACGTGGGTATTAGATTCGTGTCATTCTGAGCTCTAATTCAAAAGTTACATATGATTTAGTGCGGACAAATCAAGTTGATCGGCCAATTGAAGTGATCATTTAAACCGATCATTGGTGCTCATTAAGTAAAGGCTTATAAATGAAGCATAAAGCATGACATCATGTAGTTTGGGATAGATTGGATTACTTGGGCGCTTTGTCGTTTCTATTTCTGTCTCAAATTTTGCAAAATATAGAAAATATAGTGCAGACATGTCAAGGTGTGCATTGGATTCGTGTCATTGTGAGCTCAAAATCAAAAGTTACAGACGATTTGGTGCTAACATATCAAGTTGATCGGCTAGTAATATGATTATTCTAAACTGATTATTGGTGCTCATTGAGTAAAGCATTATAAATCAAGCATAATGCATGGCATCACAAATTTTGAATATATTGGATTACTTGGAGGCTTTGTCGTCTATATTTCTGTCTCAAATTTCATTAAAATATAGAAAATTTATCTATCTTAATGTGAGCATTGGATTCGTGCCATTCTGATGAGGACATCAGGCCGTACATCCGATTGCCCGAGGCAGCAGGACCAGCTGGCGCGCCTGCCGGACCAGACAGTACCGCCGGACCCTCGACCTATAGGACCAGACCGGTCAACATCGCCGGCGGAGAGGCCCAAGCTCCCGGCACACTTGGTGGGGACGTGAATGACACCGCCGGTCCCCCTGATGACACCGCCGACTCCGGGATCAACTTGGCCGGTCCTGAAGTCATTCCGGCCAGTACTGCGCACAATCCAGCCGGTACAGGCCATCCAGCCGAGTACACGCACACTTCCACTTCTACACAAGAAGACTCGGACCAAATGAGCTACCAGCTCCAGGACATGCACTTAGAGGAAGTATCTACACCAGTGGTACCTCCAGGAGCAATGACAAGAAGCAGATCAAGAGCACTCTTCCACAAATTCAGCTTATGGGTCGACAAGCTTCTAGAAGAAGAGCAGCTAAGGACAATGGGCCAGAAGAGCAAATTAGAGTCCAAAGGCTTCTCAACAACACAAGGAACATCAGAGACTTGGGCTTTAGTGGCAAGAGAGGTCAAGGCCCAAAGATATTTAACCCTACTCCAAGTCGAAGACTAGGAGCAAGGCGCATGCATGCCACAAGGACGGCCACTTTCCATTTCTTGGCCATGAGGTAAGATAAGGTAAGTTTACATTCGAATATATTTGCCTCTTTCTGTTTTGCAGGGTAGGATCTAGTTGTTTACATTTTTGAGTCAAAGACATTTTAGGAATAGGTCCCTTTTTCGATTATGCACTTTTGTATCTTTTCCTTTTGTGCACTTTTGTAAACTTTCCATTTTTCTTTATTTGTGTCGACCCTAGAAGGTCAAGCTGTCGAGCATATTAATAAGGCTCCTTCCAGCATGTAGTTCGACAACCTTTTGATTATTAATAAAGTAGAACTTTTTCCCTACAAGTTTTCTCTCTAAGAATCTTGTGCGCTTAGAACCTAGTTGAGACCAGCCCTCCTAGCTCTAAGTTTGTGATTTATCACGAGGTTCATCACCCTCGTGTGGTTCACTTCACCCTTCCATCTTTTACCAACCAGAAAACCCCCATCCAGAAGCCTAAGGTTGAGTTTCTCACCTAATCTTCTACAAACAGCCCACGCGCATCCATGCCTTGAATCGAGGCTTGTATCATTTTGGTATCAGAGCTTAAAGCTCCTAAACCAGGTTGTTTCTATCCTTTTTGCTTGTTTTGTTTTGTGTTCTTGCATCAGTTTCATTCGCATTCAAGAAAAAAATCAAAAAAAAATAACCTCAAACTTCAAACCGAGTGCATCTAGCCTCCTACGTGTATCACTAGGGTTTAGAATTCACTTGTTGCATTGCATACGAGTTTTCCTTTTGTTTTATTCTTATTTCCATTAGTTTTAAGTTAATTTAAAAAGAAAGAGAAAAGGAAAAGAAAAGAGAAAGGAAAGAGGAGATATTTCGAAATTGGACAGCTAAGCATAAGCATCTAGAAGGTTTCCTTTTTCTTGGTCGAATTTCCTTTCCTTAGGAATTTTGCCTTTTGCATTTTTTTCAAATCCCCTATAAAACGAAAACTCTCCTAATAATTTAGGAGTAACCTAATTGTCTTCTTTCTTTGTAGCATACATGGGAGAAGAGAATAGAGACGCAGCTGAAGCCATGATGGCCATGTTCACCACACTCCAAACCCAACTCGCATCCATAGGCGAAAGGTTGGAGCGCGTGGGGAGACCAGTGAGATTCCAGGCCATAAGGCACGTGAGAGCTGAGCAAGACCGTCCTGAGGGTCCTGAGTACCTTAGGACACGGCACGAACAGGAGGAACCCCAGCCAGATGGAGATGAGGACACGCAACCCCATAACTATCACCATAGGCCGAGAGGACCTCCACGGCAACCAGAGGCAGAAGATGATGGCTTTGAGCCATATGGTCTTCACCAGAGACCAAGAATGCCTCCTAGACGTCATGAGGATGGAGATGAACACACCTATAACCGGGTAATTCATCCTGATGTTAAACTAACTCCTCCAACTTTTGCAGGAAAAGTAGACCCCGAGGCTTACTTAGATTGGGAGAAGCGTATGGATCATATCTTTGATCACTACAACCAACCAGGACCTAGGAGAGTCTCAATGGCAGTAGCACAACTCACGAACAATGCCCTCATCTGGTGGGATCGTGAGGTATCTGACAGAAGGAGGAAAAGAATGAGGCCCGTAGACTCATGGGTCGACATGAAAGACCTCATGCGACAAAGGTATGTTCCACCTTATTTTCATAGAGATTTGCAACGACGTTTTCGTACTCTTAAGCAGGGTACCAGATCAGTAGAGGAGTACTATGAAGAGTTCGAGAGGTTGAGGAACAGATTGGAGCTCAATGATGATGAAGAAGCATTGATGGCGCAATTCTTGGATGGACTCCAAGAAAGGATCAGCTGCAAGGTGGAAAGACAAATATACAACGACTTCAAGGACTTGTTCCACCTATCTGTGCAAGCTGAACAGCACATCAAACGTAAGGGCCAGGACATCCGCAGCAAGCCTAAGACACCTTGGGCACCAAGCAACATGCCTAAGACAGTGGACAAAGGCAAAAGCGTGGAGATCGAGTCAAGGTTCAAGAGCAAGCCTCCTGAACCCACCCGTGACCAGAGAGAGCCTGGTAAGTCTTCTAACCCTAAAAGATCACGTGACATAACTTGTTTCAAGTGCAGGGGACGTGGACACATCTCAAGGGAGTGCCCAAACAACCGAGTCATGCTATTTACGGAGGCAGGAGAGTATGAGTCCCAAGATGAAGAGGACTATGAACCAGAAGGAGAGTATGGTGACATTGAGTACCCTGATGTGGGGAAGTGCTGGTCACTAGGCGTATCCTCAGTGCAATGGTGGATCCTTCAGAGACCATCCAAAGGGAGAACATCTTCCACAGCCGTTGCACCATCAAGGGAAAGGTATGTAACCTCATCATAGATGGTGGTTCTTGCACGAACGTTGCTAGTGCGTATATGGTTGATAAGCTAGGTCTAGAGAGGACACGGCATCCTCGACCATATAGGCTGAGATGGCTTGATGACAAAGTGGAGCTCAAGATTCATGAGCAAGTCACTGTGCCATTCAGTGTGGGCAGTACCAAGACCAGGTCGTGTGCGACGTGGTGCCCATGCAAGCTGGCCATCTTCTGCTAGGGAGACCATGGCAGTTTGACAAAGAGACCAGGCATGATGGCAGGACCAATCTCTACACCTTCGTGCATGACAAGAGAAAGGTCAGCCTAGCTCCTCTCACACCTGCCCAAGTACATGAGCTACAACTACAAATGAGTAAGGAAAAGAAAATTGTCAAGTCTAATTTTCTTATTCAACCTAGTCATGTCCGGAGAGCTTTAGCCTCGAAGGATTTTATGTTACTAATGGTTTTCAAGGAAGTGTTGAGCATAGAACAGGGACAGGTAGAGCTACCTCATGAAGTAGCAACACTCCTCAACAAATTCCAGGATGTGTTTCCAGAGGAGATACCAGCAGGCTTGCCTCCTTTACCTGGCATAGAACACCAGATTGATCTGGTGCCCGGAGCAGCCCTGCCCAACCGGCCAGCCTACCGGATGAGTCCAGAGGAGTCCAAGGAGCTTGAGAAGCAAGTCAAGGAGCTCCTGGAGAAGGGATATGTTCGAGAGAGCCTCAGTCCATGTGCTGTACCAGTGCTACTAGTGCCCAAGAAGGATGAGACTTGGCGCATGTGCGTGGACTGCTGAGCAATCAACAACATCACAGTCAAGTATAGGCATCCAATACCACGACTGGATGACATGCTAGATGAGCTGAGTGGAGCCACGGTCTTCTCCAAGATAGACCTCAAAAGTGGATACCACCAGGTAAGGATGAAGGAAGGCGATGAATGGAAGACTGCCTTCAAGACAAAGCAAGGGCTCTACGAGTGGACAGTCATGCCATTTGGCTTGACTAATGCCCCAAGCACCTTCATGCGCCTTATGAACCAAGTTCTTAGGGCGTACATCAGTAAGTTCGTAGTAGTTTATTTTGATGATATCCTTGTTTACAGTAAGTGCCTACGGGAACACCTCACACATCTTGAGATGGTACTTAAAACCCTTCGACAAGAAGAGCTTTATGCCAATCTCAAGAAGTGCACCTTTGTACTGATAAGCTTGTCTTTTTAGGTTTTGTTGTGAGTTCACAGGGCCTACAGGTTGATGAGGAGAAGATTCGAGCCATACAAGAATGGCCAACACCAGGGAACATCAGCCAAGTGAGGAGCTTCCACGGACTGGCCAGCTTCTATAGGAGATTCGTGCCCAACTTCAGCAGTATTGCCTCACCACTGACGGCAGTAGTGAAGAAGAACGTGGGATTCAGCTGGGGAGAAGCTCAGGAGAAGGCATTCAAGGCCTTGAAGGACAGCCTTACACACGCACCAGTGCTAGTCCTTCCCGACTTCAACAAAACATTTGAAGTGGAGTGTGATGCCTCTGGAATAGGCATAGGAGCAGTGCTGACCCAAGGAGGGAGACCAGTGGCATACTTCAGTGAGAAGCTAGGTGGTGCCTCACTGAACTACCCCACTTATGACAAGGAACTCTATGCCCTTGTCCGAGCCTTGGAGACTTGGCAGCATTACTTGCTGTCCAAGGAGTTTGTGATCCACACTGATCACGAGACTCTCAAACACCTCAGAGGGCAAACCAATCTCAAGAGGAGACATGCCAGGTGGATGGAGTTCATAGAGACCTTTCCGTACATCATCAAGTACAAGAAGGGCAAAGATAATGTGGTAGCCGATGCACTATCAAGGAGGTTTGCCTTGATATCAACCATGGAGGCAAAAGTCCTAGGATTCGAGCACATCAAGGATCTATACAAGGATGATCCTGACCTTGCTGAGAGCTACAAGGAGTGTAGCACAGGGAGTCATGGCAAATTCTACATCCATGAGGGATTTTTGTTCCGAGAAAGAAGGCTGTGCATACCACAAGGGTCACTAAGGGAGCTTATCATCCGAGAAGCTCATGGAGGAGGACTCATGGGCCACTTTGGTGTCGACAAGACCCTAGCAGTGGTCAAGGAGCACTTCTACTGGCCACACATCAAAAGGACAGTAGAAGCACATTGTGCAAGGTGCATCACTTGCAAGAAGGCAAAGTCCCGAGTGCAACCTCACGGGTTGTATCTCCCACTGCCCATACCAACACATCCATGGGTGGACATCTCGATGGACTTTGTTCTAGGTCTGCCTAAGATCAACCACAAAGATGCAATCTTTGTAGTGGTGGACAGATTCTCCAAGATGGCACACTTCATCCCATGTGCCAATGTCAATGATGCCACGCAAACAGCTGAGCTGTTCTTCAGGGAGATAGTACGGCTTCATGGAGTGCCAAGGACCATCGTATCAGACAGAGACACCAAATTCCTCAGCCATTTCTGGAGGACCCTTTGGAGAAAGCTAGGCACGAAGCTACTCTTCTCAACCACTTGCCATCCTCAAACCGATGGCCAAACTGAAGTTGTCAACAGAACACTATCAACCCTTCTCAGAACTACACTAGGGAAGAACCTAAAGACTTGGGTGGAGTGCCTGCCATTCATTGAGTTCGCCTACAACCGAGCCGTGCACTCAGCAACCAAGAAGACACCATTTGAAGTGGTATACGGCTTCAACCCTCTCACCCCATTGGAGCAAACACCACTGCCACCAGCTGAGATGACCAACCTCAACGGAGCATCCAAAGCAGAGTTCATAAGGAGGTTACACCAGAAGGTAGCAGAGAACTTGGAGAAGAGGACTGGACAGTACGTGACTCATGCCAACAAAGGGAGAAAGGAGGTGATCTTTCAACCAGGCGACTGGGTGTGGCTACACCTACGGCAGGAGAGGTTCCCAAACCTAAGGAGTTCCAAGCTAGCACCAAGAGGAGATGGACCATTCAGAGTGCTCGAGAGGATCAACAACAACGCCTACCGGATCGAGCTTCCAGGTGAGTTTAATGTGTCCAATACGTTTAATGTCACTGACTTGGCCCCTTTCCATGCAGATGAACCAGTTTTGAGGACAAAACCTACTGAAGAGGGAGGGAATGATGAGGACATCAGGTCGTACATCCAGCAGGACCATCTGGCGCGCCTGCCGGACCAGACAGTACCGCCGGACCCTCGACCTATAGGACCAGACCGGTCAACATCGCCGGCGGAGAGGCCCAAGCTTCCGGCACACTTGGTGGGGACGTGAATGACACCGCCGGTCCCCCTGATGACACCGCCGACTCCGGGATCAACTTGGCCGGTCCTGAAGTCATTCCGGCCAGTACCGCGCACAATCCAGCCGGTACAGGCCATCCAGCCGAGTACACGCACACTTCCACTTCTACACAAGAAGACTCGGACCAAATGAGCTACCAGCTCCAGGACATGCACTTAGAGGAAGTATCTACACCAGTGGTACCTCCAGGAGCAATGACAAGAAGCAGATCAAGAGCACTCTTCCACAAATTCAGCTTATGGGTCGACAAGCTTCTAGAAGAAGAGCAGCTAAGGACAATGGGCCAGAAGAGCAAATTAGAGTCCAAAGGCTTCTCAACAACACAAGGAACATCAGAGACGTGGGCTTTAGTGGCAAGAGAGGTCAAGGCCCAAAGATACTTAACCCTACTCCAAGTCGAAGACTAGGAGCAAGGCGCATGCATGCCACAAGGACGGCCACTTTCCATTTCTTGGCCATGAGGTAAGATAAGGTAAGTTTACATTCGAATATATTTGCCTCTTTCTGTTTTGCAGGGTAGGATCTAGTTGTTTACATTTTTGAGTCAAAGACATTTTAGGAATAGGTCCTTTTTTCGATTATGCACTTTTGTATCTTTTCCTTTTGTGCACTTTTGTAAACTTTCCATTTTTCTTTATTTGTGTCGACCCTAGAAGGTCAAGCTGTCGAGCATATTAATAAGGCTCCTTCCAGCATGTAGTTCGACAACCTTTTGATTATTAATAAAGTAGAACTTTTTCCCTACAAGTTTTCTCTCTAAGAATCTTGTGCGCTTAGAACCTAGTTGAGACCAGCCCTCCTAGCTCTAAGTTTGTGATTTATCACGAGGTTCATCACCCCTCGTGTGGTTCACTCCACCCTTCCATCGAATACCAACCAGAAAACCCCTATCCAGAAGCCTAAGGTTGAGTTTCTCACCTAATCTTCTACAAACAGCCCACGCGCATACATCCTTGAATCAAGGCTTGTATCACATTCTGACCCCAAAATCAAAAGTTACTTGCGATCTAGTATGGACATGTCAAGTTCATCGGCCAGTTAATATGATTATTCTAAATTGATCATTGATGCTCATTGAGTTAAGGCTTATAAATGAATCATAATGCATGATATCAAACAATTCTGGATAGATTGGATTACTTGGACGCTTTGTCGTCTCTATTTTGTTTCAAATTTTGTTAAAACATAGAAAATTTATCTAGCTTAATGTGGGCATTAGATTCGTGTCATTTTAAGCTCAAATCAAAAGTTATGGATGATTTAGTGCGGACATATCAAGTTCATCGGCCAATTTATATGATTATTCTAAACTAATCATTGTTGCTCATTGAGTAAAGGCTTTTGTGTCTCTGTTTCTATCTAAAATTTTGTTAAAATATATATAATTGAGCTAACTTAGCGTGACCATTGGATTTGTGTGTTTCTCAGTTCTAAATCAAAAGTTACGGATGATTTAGTGCGGACATGTTAAGTTGATCGGCCAGTTAATATGATCATTCTAAACTGATCATTGGTGCTCATTGAGTAAGGGCTTATAAATGAAGCATAATGCATGGCATCACACAGTTTGGGATAGGCTGGATTATTTGCACGATTTGTCGTATCTAGTTCTGTCTCAATCTTTGTAACAATAAAGAAAACTAAGCTAGCTTAACGGGGGCATTGGATTCGTGTCATTCTGAGCTCAAAATCTAAAGTTACAGACGATTTAGTGCGGACATGTCAAGTTGATCTGCAAGTTAATATGATTTTTCTAAACTGATCATTGGTGCTCATGGAGTAAAGGCTTATAAATGAAGCGTAATGCATGGCATCACACAGTTTTGGATAGATTGGATTACTTGGACGCTTTTTCGTCTCTCTTTCTATCTAAAATTTTGTTAAAATATAGAAAATTGATCTAATTTAACGTGGGCATTGGATTCGTGTGTTTCTGAGCTTATAATCAAAAGTTACGGACGATTTAGTGCAAACATGTCAATTTGATCGGCCAGGTAAAGTGATCATTCTAAACTGATCAGTGGTGCTCATTAAGTAAAGGCTTATAAATGAAGCATAAAGCATGGCATCACGCAACTTGGGATATATTGGATTATTTGGACGCCTTGTCATATCTAATTATTTCTCAAATTTTGAAACAATAGAGAATATTAAGCTAGATTAACGTGGGCATTGGATTCATGTCATTTTGAGCTCAAAATCAAAAGTTACGGACGATTTAGTGCGGAAATGTCAAGTTTATCGGCCTGTTAATATGATTATTCTAAACTGGTCATTGGTGCTCACTGAGTAAAGGCTTATAAATGAAGCATATGGTATCTGATACAAGCCTCGATTCAAGGCTTGGATGCGCGTGGGCTGTTTGGAGAAGGTTAGGTGAGAAACTCGACCTTAGACTTCTGGATAGGGGGTTTTTGGTTTGGTTTTGGTAAAGGGTGAAGTCAACCACATGAGGGGTGATGAACCTCGTGATAAATCACAAACTTAGAGCTAGGAGGGCTGGTCTCAACTAGGTTCTAAGCGCACAAGTCTCTTTTGAGAGAAAAACTTGTAGAAGAAAATTCGCACTTTATTAATATCAAAGAGGTTGTCGAACTACAATGCTGGAAGGAGCCTTATTAATATGCTCGACAGCTTGACCTTATAGGGTCGACTCAAAGAAAGAAAAGGAAAATTTACAAATGTACACAAATGGAAAACGTACAAAAGTGCATAACCGAAAAATGATATATTCCTAAAATGTCTTTGACTCAAAAAAGTAAACAATCTAGATCCTACCCTGCAAAAGAGAAAGAGGCAAATATTCGAATTGAAAACTTACCTTTCTTACCTCACGGCCAAGAAATGGAATGTGGCCGTCCTTGTGGCATGCACGCACCTTGCTCCTAGTCTTCGACTTGGAGTAGGGTTAGGAATCTTTGGGCCCTGACCACTCTTGCCACTAAAGCCCAAGTCTCCGAAGTCCCTTGCATTGTTGAGAAGCCTTTGGACTCTTCTTTGCACTTCTGGCCCACTGTCCTTTGTCGATCATCCTCTAGGAGCTTGTCGACCCATAAGCTGAATTTGTAGAAGAGTGCTCTTGATCTGCTCCTTGTCATTGCTCCTGGTGGCACCACTGGTGTAGAGACTTCCTCTAGATGCATGTCCTGAAGCTGGTAGTTTATCTGGTCTGAGTCTCCTTGTGTAGAAGTTGAAATGCCCGTGTACTCGGCTGGATCGGGTGTACCGGCTTGACTGTGCGAGGTACTGACCGAAATGTCTTCTGCTCTGGCCAAGTTGAATCCGGAGGCGGCGGTGTCACCAATTGGACCGGAGGTGTCATCCACGTCGCCACCAGTTGGGCCAGAGGTTTGGGCCTCTCCGCCAGCAATGTTGCTCGGTCCGGCCCGGTTGGTCAAAGGTCCGGCGGTACCGCTTGAGCCGGCAGACATGCCAAATGGCCCGGCTGTCTCGGGCAAGCTCCCTGGTCGGCCAGTCTGGTCTCCTGGCCGGCCTTACGATCTGATGTACCCATCATCCCCTCCCTCTTCAGTAGGTTTTGACCTCAAAACTGGTTCACCTACATGGAAAGGGGCTAAGTCAGTTACGTTGAACGTGTTGGACATATTAAACTGACCTGGGAGCTCGATCCGGTAGGCGTTGTTGTTGATTCTCTCCAGCACTCTGAATGGTCCATCTCCTCTTGGTGCTAGCTTGGAACTCCTTAGGTTGGGGAACCTCTCCTGCCGTAGTTGTAGCCACACCCAATCGCCTGGTTGAAAGATCACCTCCTTTCTTCCCTTGTTGGCATGAGTCACGTACTGCCCGGTCCTCTTTTCCAAGTTCTCTGCTACCTTCTGGTGTAACTTCCTTATGAACTCTGCCTTGGATGCTACGTTGAGGTTGGTCATCTCTGCTGGTGGCAGTGGTGTTTGCTCCAATGGTGTGAAGTCGTATACTACTTCAACGGTGTCTTCTTGGTTGCTGAGTGCACGGCTCGGTTGTAAGCGAACTCTATGAATGGCAGGCACACCACCCAAGTCTTGAGGTTCTTCTCTAGTGTAGTCCTCAGAAGAGTTGACAGTGTCCGGTTGACAACTTCAGTTTGGTCATCGGTTTGAGGATGGCAGGTGGTAGAGAAGAGTAGCTTCGTGCCTAGCTTCCTCCAAAGGGTCCTCCGGAAATGGCTGAGGAATTTGGTGTCCCTGTCTGACACGATGGTCCTTGGCACTCCATGAAGCCGTACTATCTCCCTGAAGAACAGCTCGGCTGTTTGCGTGGCATCATTAACATTGGCACACGGAATGAAGTGTGCCATCTTGGCGAATATGTCCACCACTACAAAGATTGCATCCTTGTGGTTGATCTTAGGCAGACCTAGAACAAAGTCCATTGAGATGTCCACCCATGGGTGTGTAGGTATGGGCAGTGGGAGATAGAACCCGTGAGGGTGCACTCGGGACTTCGCCTTTTTGCAAGTGATGCACCTTGCACAATGGGCTTCTACTGACCTTTTGATGTGTGGCCAGTAGAAGTGCTCCTTGACCACTGCTAGGGTCTTGTCGAAACCAAAGTGGCCCATGAGTCCTCCTCCATGAGCTTCTCGGATGATAAGCTCTCGGAATGATCCTTGTGGTATTCTCTCTCGGAACAAGAATCCCTCATGGATGTAAAACTTACCATGACTCCCTGTGCCACACTTCTTGTAGCTCTCAGCAATGTCAGGATCATCTTTTTATAGGTCCTTGATGTGCTCGAATCCTAGGACCTTTGCCTCGATGATGGATATCAAGGCGAATCTCCTTGATAGTGCATCGGCTACCACATTGTCTTTGTCCTTCTTGTACTTGATGATGTACGGGAAGGTCTCTATGAACTCCACCTAGCATGTCTCCTCTTGAGATTGGTTTGCCCTCTGAGGTGTTTGAGAGTCTCGTGATCAGTGTGGATCACAAACTCCTTGGACAGCAAGTAATGCTGCCAAGTCTCCAATGCTCGGACAAGGGCATAAAGCTCCTTGTCGTAAGTGGGGTAGTTCAGTGAGGCACCACCTAGCTTCTCACTGAAGTATGCCACTGACCTCCCTCCTTGGGTTAGCACTACTCCTATGCCTATCCCAGAGGCATCACACTCCACTTCAAACGTCTGGTTGAAGTCGGGCAGGACTAGCACGGTGCATGTGTAAGGCTGCCTTCAAGGCCTGGAAGGCCTCTCCTGAGCTTCTCCCCAGCTGAATCCCACGTTCTTCTTCACTATTGCCATCAATGGTGAGGCAATACTGCTGAAGTTGGGCACGAATCTTCGGTAGAAGCTGGCCAGACCGTGGAAACTCCTTACTTGGCTGATGTTGCTTGGTGTTGGCCATTCTTCTATGGCTCGAATCTTCTCTTTATCAACCTGTAAGCCCTGTGAACTTACAACAAAACCTAAGAAGACAAGTTTATCAGTACAAAAGATGCACTTCTTGAGATTGGCATAAAGCTCTTCTTGTCGAAGGGTTTTAAGCACCAACTCAAGATGTGTGAGGTGATCCCTTAAGCATTTACTATAAAGTAATATGTCATCGAAATAAACTACAACGAACATACTGATGTACGCCCTAAGAACTTGGTTCCTAAAGCACATGAAGGTGCTTGGGGCATTAGTCAAGCCAAATGGCATGACTGTACACTCGTAGAGCCCTTGCTTTGTCTTGAAAGCAGTCTTCCATTCGTCACCTTCCCTCATCCTGACCTGGTGGTATCCACTCTTGATGTCTATCTTGGAGAAGACTGTGGCTCCACTCAGCTCATCTAGCATGTCATCCAGCCATGGTATCGGATGCCGGTACTTGACTGTGATGTTGTTGATTGCTCGGCAGTCCACGCACATTCGCCAAGTCCCATCCTTCTTGGGTACTAGTAGCACTGGTACGGCACATGGACTGAGGCTCTCTCGAACATAGCATTTCTCCAGGAGCTCCTTGACTTGCTTCTCAAGCTCCTTAGACTCCTCTGGACTCATCCAGTAGGCTGGCTGGTTGGGCAGGGCTGCTCAGGGCACGAGATCCATCTGGTGCTCTATGCCACGTAAGGGAGGCAAGCGTGCTGGTATCTCCTCTGGGAACACATCCTAGAACTTGTTGAGGAGAGTTGTTATTTCAGGAGGTAGTTCTACCTGTTCCTATTCTATACTCAAAATTTCTTTGAAGATCATTAGTAACATTAAATCCTTCGAGGCTAAAGCTCTCCGGACATGGTTTGGTTGAATAAGAAAACTAGACTTGATAAGTTTCTTTTCCTTACACATTTGGAGTTGTAGCTCGTGTACCTGGGCAGGTGTCAGAGGAGCTAGGCTGACCTTTCTTTTTTCATGCAAAAAAGTGTAGAGATTGGTTAGACCATCATGCCTGGTCTCTTTGTCAAACTGCCATGACCTTCCTAGTAGAAGATGGCCAGCTTGCATGGGCACCACATCGCACACGACTTGGTCTTGGTACTTGCCCACACTGAATGGCACAGTAACTTGCTTATGGATCTTGAGCTCCACTTTGTCATCGAGACACCTCAGTCTATACGGTCGAGGGTGCCTTGTCTTCTCTAGACCTAGCTTATCAACCATGTACGCACTAGCAACGTTAGTGCAAGAACCACCATCTGTGATGAGGTTACATACCTTGCCCTTGATGGTGCAACGGCTGTGGAAGATGTTCTCCCTCTGGATGGTCTCTGAGGGATCCACCATTGCACTGAGAATGCGTCTAGTGACCAGTACTTCCCCCACATCAGGGTACTCAATGTCACTGTATTTTCCTTCTGGTTCATAGTCCTCTTCATCTTCGGACTCATATTCTCCAGCCTCTGTAATCAGAATGACCCGGTTGTTTGGGCACTCCCTTGAGATGTGTCCACGACCCCTACACTTGAAACAAGTAATGTCACGTGATCTTTGAGGGTTAGAGGACATACTAGGCTCTCTCTGGTCACGGGTTGGCTCAGGAGACTTGCTCTTAAACCGTGACTCGATCTCTATGCCTTTGCATTTGTCTACGGGCTTGGGAATGTTGCTTGGTGCCCAAGGCGTCTTAGGCTTGTTGCGCATGTCTTGGCTCTTACGTATAATGTGCTGCTCAGCCTGGACAGATAGGTGGAACAAGTCCTTGAAATCATTGTAGATTTGCCTTTCTACCTTGCGGCTGATTCTTTCTTGAAGTCCATCCAAGAATTGTGCCATCAAAGCTTCCTCATCGTCATTGAGTTCCAGCCTATTCCTTAGTCTCTCAAACTCTTCATAGTATTCCTCTACTGATCTGGTTCCCTGCTTAAGAGTACGAAAACGTCGTTGCAAATCTCTATGAAAATAGGGTGGAACAAACCTTTGTCTCATGAGGTCTTTCATGTCGACCCATGAGTCTACGGGCCTCGATCTTTTCCTCCTTCGGTCAGACACCTCACGATCCCACCAGATGAGGGCATCGTCCGTGAGTTGTGCTACTGCCATGGAGCCTCTCCTAGGGCCTGGTTGGTTGTAGTGATCGAAGATGTGGTCCATCCTCCTCTCCCAATCAAGATAGGCTTCGGGGTCTACTTTTCCTGCAAAACTAGGAGGTGTTAACTTGACATCAGGATGAGTTACCCGGTTATAGGCGTGTTCATCTCCATCCTCATGATCTCTAGGAGGCATCCTTGGCCTCTTGTGAAGACCATATGGCTTGAAGCCATCACCTTCTACCTCTGGTTGCCGTGGAGGTCCTCTCGGCCTAGGGTGATAGTTATGAGGTGGTGCGTCCTCATCTCCATCTGGGTGGGACTCCTCTTGTTCGTGCCATGTCGTAAGGTGCTCAGGACCTTCAGCACGGTCTTTCTCAGCTCTCACGTGCCTTATGGCCTGGAATCTCACAGGCCTCTCCATGTGCTCCAACCTCTCGCCTATTGATGCGAGTTGCGTTTGGGGGGTGGTGTGAAAGAATATTGAGATTAGAGAGGAGAAATGTGAAGAATTGAATCTGGAAACTCAAAGAGAAGTATGAGAAAATGAGAAATGTCTTAGACTTATGGAGAAGAATCTCCTAAGAGTTCTATCATTCATTGAGTTTTTACAGCCCTTTTATAGAGGATTTACAATGTGAACACAAAGGAAAACGAATTCAAACTTGTGGATGAGCTTGAATAGAAGAGGAGCTTTTCAACAACCAATGAGAAGAGAGGGGAGGACCTGAAAACAGTCTTATGAACGTTTGGTGTGCTTACCAAGGTTGTGTGCAGCAGGCATGACTGTTTGGTGTGGTTACCAAGACTGTGTGCAGCATGGACATGTCCTTTTCACCTTGATTCTTCTCCCAAGGCTCTATTTAACCATTTTAACCATGTGGTTAATAATAACTCCCTCCTTTTTCTTTCCCCTTGTTATTCAAACTAAATTTTCGTGCTCACACTTGCCTTGTAGGTAAAGATAGGTCTTATTTGATTTTCCTATGTCAATACTCCCCCTCAAGCTAAAGATTTGGAATCACCCTAAAGTCTTAAGCTTGGGAACCCAAGGCAACACCTCATTAAAAACCTTAGTAAGGAAAACCACTTGGGACAAAACCTTAATAAGGGAAAAAGAGTGTGTTGCTCTTGGATTAGGGGACCTTTGATCATGGATGTGATAAATCAACAAGCCCAAGTTTGCTAAAGATGTTCTTACAAACTTTGAGACTTGCTGCCTTTGTGAAGATGTCAGCTAGTTGGTCTTCACTCCTTGTATAACATGGCAGAATGGTTCCATCTTGAACTTTCTCCCTAACCTTTGGCAATCGATCTCTATGTGCTTGGTCCTCTCGTGAAACACTGAGTTTGAAGCTATGTGAATGGCTGCCTGATTATCACAATGGAAGGTGATTGGCCCTGGTTGTTCAATACCGAAGTTTTTCAAGAGCGCTTTGATCCAAGTTACTTCACTTGTCAGCTTCCTCATAGCACCATATTCTGCTTCAGCACTAGAACATGATACCACCTTCTGCTTCAGCACTAGAACATGATACCACCTTCTGCTTCTTAGTCTTCCAAGTGACTAAGTTCCCACCAATGAAGGTGCAATACCCAGTGGTTAATTTCCTATCCACCCTATCACCAGCCCAATCCGCATCACAATACCCGACAATCTCAGTGTTCCCATTCTTGCCCATCCATATGCCTTGACCAGGAGATCCTTTGATGTATCTAAGGATCCTTTCTACCATGCTCCAATGATATACAGTAGGTTTTTGCATATGTTGACTCACTTGATTAACAGCAAAACACAAGTCTGGTCGTGTGAGGGTGAGGTAGATCAGCTTCCCAACTAGTCTTCTATACTGAGAAACATCCTTAAATAACTCATCAGCTTTCTCCCCCTTTCCGTTGACCTTGTAGCCATCTTCAAGAGGAGTTTTGGCCGGTTTAGCCCCAAGCTTTCCCGTTTCTATCAACAAATCAAGAGCATACTTTCTTTGGGATAGAAAGAGCCCTTCCTGAGACCGACACACTTCAATACCCAAGAAGTACTTCAACTCTCCAAGATCCTTGATGTCAAATGATCTGTTTAAGAAGGCCTTTGTGGACTGAATTCCTTCCTTATCATCTCCTGTGATGATAAGGTCATCCACATAAACCAAGACCGCCACGATTCCTTTGGGGTTTTGACGAGTGAACAAAGTATGATCTGAATGGGATTTTCTAAACCCATTATCAGTAAGTGTGGAGCTTAATTTGTGATACCAGGCCCTTGGTGACTGCTTCAACCCATATATTGCCTTCCTAAGTCTTAGAACCTGTCCCTCTTTGCAAAGATCTTCAAGGCCTGGTGGTGGAGTCATATACACTTCCTCTTCAAGTTCTCCTTGTAGGAATGCGTTCTTGACATCCATTTGCCATAAGTCCCATGTCAGATTCGTAGCTAGTGAAAGAACAACCCTTACGGTGAGTAGCTTAGCCACCGGTGCAAATGTATCAGTATAGTCCTCTCCATATGTCTCAGTAAAACCTCGTGCAACTAGACGTGCCTTGTACCCTTCTATGTCCCCATTGCTCTTGTACTTGATGGTGAACACCCACTTGGAACTTACAGCCTTCTTGCCTTTGGGAAGTTCTTGTATATCCCATGTATGATTCCTTTCCATAGCTCCCTTCTCATCTCTTACTGCATCTAACCATTCTTTCTTGCTCTTAGCTTCTTCATAAGTCCTTGGAATCTGACTTTGTTCAATCTTTCCAAGGAATGCTTGATGACTAGATGGCAAGAGGTCAAGGGAACAAACAGCTTGTATGGGATGAGCCACAGCCTGGTTGTTGTAGAAGACCCTAGTGTTTACCCAATTGGATGGGTCTTTCCTAAGTCTAGTACTCCTCCTTAGTTGCTGAACAGGTGGTTCAGCCTCCTCTACAACCGTTTCCTCTTCCATTTGGTGAATAGGTTCCTCTATACCCACTTCCAAGTCGTCTTGTTCTTGGTTTTGGGCCATAGCTTCTTCTTGGATTGGAGTTGGTTCTTGAGTTACCGCTCCTTGTTCATTCTCTTGGGTATCTTGTGAACTACTTGGGCTTCTTGCTTCTTCTTGTCTTGAATCCTTTGGCACATCATTTCCCAAATGATTCAAGAGAAACCTCAAACTTGTAGCCAAATCAGAAGGTGACCTTGAGAGATCCTTCAATCCTTCCCAATCTTTCTGATCATAATAGCTTCGTTCTTCTATGAACTTGACATCTATAGACACATATGTCCTGTTGTTGCTCGGATCATAACACTTATAACCCTTTTGTGTTGTCGAATATCCAAGGAACATACACTTGATGCTCTTTGCCTCCAACTTGTTTCTTAGATCACCTGGAACATACACAAAGCACACACACCCAAATACACGTAAATGATCAATGGAGGGTTTAGTTTTATTGAGTACCTCAAATGAGGATATGTCTTGCAAGACTTTGGTTGGAATCCGATTGATGAGGTAGCAAGCAACCAAGACTGCATATCCCCAAAAACTTTTAGGAACATTGGTATGAAACATCATGGATCTTGCTACTTCAATTAGGCGTCGGTTCTTCCTTTCAGCAACTCCATTTTGTTGTGGTGTGTGTGGGCAGCTAGTTTTATGTAGTATTCCATGTTTGTTTAAGTGAGCTTTGAATCTTTGACTTGTGTATTCCCCTCCATTATCTGATCTTAACACTTTGATCTTGGCATTGAATTGATTAGTAACATAATTATGAAAGTTTATAAATGCCTCATAAACCCTATCTTTAGATTGAAGTAATGTAACCCATGTATATTTCGATTTCTCATCTATAAAGGTCACAAAGTATTTATTCCTATCTCTAGACATGCAAGGTGAGGTCCAAACATTGGAGTGTACTAAATCAAAGCAATGCTCATAAATTGTAGACGATTTAGGGAAAACAACACGACAATGTTTGCCAAGGATACAAGCCTCACAAACTGATTGATCATAAGCGACATTAGGAATTATTAAGCTTAAAGCACGAGCATGAGGATGTCCTAATCTAGCATGCCATAAGACATCTTTATTAGCAAAAACACAGGATTTGAAAGCTAAGGAATTCGAATTGCTTGGAGGAGTGTCCTCAAGAACATAGAGCTCATCTTGAGTCTCACCACTTCCAAGTATCTTACCACTCTTAATATCTTGAAAGTAAACATTGTTAGGCCCAAAAGTAACATTGCAATTCAGGTCTTTAGTAGCCCTTTTAACCGAAACCAGATTTGACTTAAACTTAGGTACAAAGAAAGCATTACTTTCTTTGTGAAATAGTCTTAATTTTCCGGTTCCTTCAATTGGAATACTCTTACCATCAGCTACAGTTACTTGTCCTAGACATGGTTCAATGTTCTTTAACAACCTAGCATTGCTAATCATATGGTGAGAAGCACCCGAATCCACTACCAACTTATGATCTGGTTTATCAAGCAATTTATGGGAGTAGAGTGTGATACCAGAGAGTTTTGAGGCATAGGCCTTGATGAGATCCTCCAAGTCACTCTTCTTAACATACTCCATGGATACATTCTTAGCTTGCTCCCCTCCTTGGTTGGATGAACTTGCCGGTTCAGTCACAACCTTTTGAGAGATGTTAGCCTTTGAATCCTTGAACCAGTTTGGCTTGAGGTGAGGATGAAGTATCCAGCACTTGTCCTTGATGTGGCCATTCCTCTTACAATGCTCACACATCTCACTCTTCCTATCCTCTTTCTTAAACACGCTTTTGTTGGCCATGACTAGTTCTCCTTTACCACCAAACAAACTAATGTTGCCTTGCTCCTTTTGAATCCGTGAGCACACCTCTACGAAATCAGGGAGTTTTGGCTCTCTCAGGATGGACTTAATCACATCCTTAAAGGCAGAATTTAGGCTGAGAAGGAGCCCAAATATCTTGTCTTGTTCCTTCCTTTCATTAAGCACTTTTGGATCCATAGAACTTGGTCTCAACATGTCAAGCTCGGACCATGTTGACTGGAACTTGCCTAGGAATTTTGTGAACTCCATATCCTCTTGGTGTAGATCATTGAGAGTCTTTTTAACCTCATACACACGGCTGAGGTTTGAAACATCCCCATACACCCTCTTGAGAGTCTCCCAAAGAGACTTGGAGGTTTCACAATGTGAATAAGCTTCAAGAATGGATGGGTCCAATGAATTTTGGAGGAATCCAAGGACTGATTGATCTTCTTGGAACCACCTAGCTTCTTCTTTTCTTGTTGCCTCATCCTTCTTCTCCTTTGGATCATCTATAGATGGAGTAGTATCCTCCAAGATGTGATTCCAAAGTCCTTTGCCACAAATGGCTGTCTTGATGGTTCTTGACCATAATGTGTAGTTCAAGCCTTTGAGAACTACTGGTATCACCATAGGTTTCAGTCTGGAACTGATTTGAACTGTATCCTCCATTCTTAGTCTTTAAAGAGCTCAAAGGAAGCAGCTTTTATGGTTGAATAAACCTGTGAGTTTTTAGTTTTAAGGCTGAGAGATTTTTGACAGAATTTTAGATTAGAAACTGAGAGATTCGAGTAGAAAAGATGAGAGAATGATCTTATGCTCTGTTACCATGAAAGAATATTGAGATTAGATAGGAGAAATGTGAAGAATTGAATCTGGAAACTCAAAGAGAAGTATGAGAAAATGAGAAATGTCTGAACATGGCCATCATAGCTTCCACTGCTTCTCTATTCTCTTCTGCCATTGCATACTACAAAGAAAGAAGACAAGTTATTCTGCTCCTAAATTGATTAGGAGGGTTTCTTTTATAGGGGAATTCGAACAAATGCAAAATGGAAAATCTGAGAAAAGGAAAAATTTGAAAAAATGGAAGATTTGAAAAATGGAAACTTTCTTGACAACTAGTGCTAGCTGTCCTAGTCGAATTCTTTTGGTATTTTTCCTATTTTCTTTTTCTTTTCTTTTTAATTTAACTCAAAAATAATGGAAATATGATTTACAAAAAAAGGAAAACGTAAGTGATAATGCAAAAGTGAATCTATGCTCTAGTGATACACGTAGAAGCTAGATGCACTCGGTTTGGAGTTTAATGTTATTTTTTTTATTTTTCTGGAATGCGACTTAAACTAATGCAAGAACAAGAAACAAAACTAACAAAAGGATAGAAACAACCTGGTTTAGGAGCTTTAAGCTCTGATACCAAAATGATACAAGCCTCGATTCAAGGCTTGGATGCGCGTGGGTTGTTTGGAGAACGTTAGGTGAGAAACTCGACCTTATTCTTCTGGATAGGGGTTTTTGGTTTGGTATTGGGTGAAAGGTGAAGTGAACAACACGAGGGGTGATCCTCGGGATAAATCACAAACTTAGAGATAGGAGGGTTGGTCTCAACTAGGTTCTAAGCGCACAAGTCTCTTTTGAGAGAAAAACTTGTAGAAGAAAATTCGCACTTTATTAATATCAAAAAGGTTGTCGAACTACATTGCTGGAAGGAGCCTTATTAATATGCTTGACAGCTTGACCTTCTAGGGTCGACTCAAAGAAAGAAAAGGAAAATTTACAAAACTTCTAGGCTTGATTGTTTGGACGCTTTCTTATATCTAGTTATGTCTCAAATTTTTTAACAATAGAGAATTGAGCTAGCTTAACGTGGGCATTGTAATCATGTCATTTTGAGCTCAAAATAAAAAGTTACGGATGATTAAGTGCGGACATGTCAAGTTGATAGGCCAGTTAATATGATTTTTCTAAACTGATCATTGGTGCTCATTGAGTAAAGGCTTATAAATGAAGCATAATGCATGGCATCACACAATTTCAGATAGATAGGATTAAATAGACGCTTTATTGTCTCTATTTCTATCTCAAATTTTGTTAAAATATAGAAAATTGAGCTAGCTTAACGTAGGCATTGGATTAGTGTCATTCTGAGCTCTAAATCAAAAGTTACAGACGATTTAGTGCGGACATGTCAAGGTAAATGCCAGTTAAAGTGATTATTCTAAACAGATCATTAGTGCTCAAGTAAAGGCTTATAAATGAAGCATACATCATGGCATCAAAGCGGTTTGGATAGATTGGATTACGTGGACGTTTTGTCGTCTCTATTTCTATCTCAAATATTGTCAAAGTATAAAAAATTGAGCTAGCTTAACGTGGGCATTGGATTCGTGTCATTTTGAGCTCTTAATCAAAAGTTACGGATGATTTTTTGTGGACATGTCAAGCTGATCGGCAAGTTAAGGTGATCACTCTAAACTGATCATTGGTGCTCATTGAGTAAAGGCTTATAAATGAAGCATAATGCATGGCATCGCGCAGTTCGGGATAAATTGGATTACTTGGCGTATCTTCTCAAAGTTTGTCAAAATATAGAAAATTGGGCTAGCTTAACGTGGGCATTGGATTCGTGTCATTCTCATCTCTAAATCAAAACTTACGGACGATTTAGTGTGGACATGTCAAGTTTATGGGCCAGTTAAAGTAATCATTGGTGCTCATTGAGTAAAGGCATATAAAAGAAGCATAATGCATGGCATCATGTAGTTTGGGATAAATTGGATTACTTGGACGCTTTTTCGTATCTAGTTCTTTCTCAGTTTTTGTCACAATATAGAAAATATAGCTAACTTAATGTGGGTGTTCGATTCGTGTCATTCAGAGATATAAATCAAAAGTTTTGTACGAAGTTTGGGATAGATTGGAGTACTTGGACACTTTGTTGTCTCTCTTTCTGTACCAAATTTTGTCAAAATATTGAAAATTGGGCTAGCTTAACGTGGACATTTGATTCATGTCAATCTGAGCTCTAAATCAAAAGTTACGGACTATTTAGTGTGGACATGTCAAGTTGATTGAGCAGTTAAAGTGATCATTCTAAACTGATCATTGGTGTCATTGAAGAAAGGCTAATATATGAAGCATAATGCATGACACCACACAGTTCGGGATAGATTAGATTACTTGGACGCTTTGTCGTATTTAGTTCTATCTCAAATTTATTCACAATATAGAAAATTGAAATACCTTAATGTGGGTATTAGATTCTTGTCATTCAGAGCTATAAATGTAAAGTTACGGACGATTTATTGCAGGCATGTCAAGTTGATCGGCCATTTAAAATGATTATTCTAAACTGATCATTGGTGCTCATTAAGTAAAGGCTTATAAATGAAGCAAAAAGCATGGTATCACGTAGTTTGAGATAGATTAGACTATTTGGACGCTTTGTCATCTCTTTTTCTGTCCCAAATTTTGTTACAATATAGAAAATTGAGCTAGCTTAACGTGGGCATTGGATTTGTGTGTTTCGGAGCTCCTAATCAAAAGTTATGGACGATTTAGTGCGGTTATGTCAAGTTGATCGCCGAATTAAAGTGATCATTGTTAATAGATCACTGGTGCTCACTAAGTAAAGGCTTATAAATGAAGCATAAAGCATGACATCACACAGTTTGGGATACATTGGACTACTTGGACACGTTGTCATCTCTTTTTCTATCCCAAATTTTGTCAAAATATAGAAAATTGGGCTAGCTTAACGTGGACATTGGATTTGTGTCATTCTGAGCTCTAAATCAAAAGTTACGGACGATTTAGTGTGGACATATCAAGTTGATCGGCCAGTTAAAGTGATCATTCTAAACTGATCATTGGCGTCATTGAGAAATAGCTAATATATGAAGCATAATGCATGACATCACGCAGTTTGGGATAGATTGGATTACTTGTACGCTTTGTCGTATTTAGTTCCATCTCAAATTTTTTCACAATATAGAAAATTGAACTAGCTTAATGTGGGTATTGGATTCGTGTCATTCTCAGCTATAAATCAAAAGTTACGAACGATTTATTGCAGGCATGTCAAGTTGATCGACTAGTTAAAATGATCATTCTAAACTAATAATTGGTGCTCATTGAGTAAAACCTTATTAATGAAGAAGAATGCACGGCATCACGCAGTTTGGTGTGGATTGGATTATTTGGACGCTTTGTCGCATATATTTCTGCCTCAAATTTTGTCACAATATAGAAAATTGAGATAGCTTAACGTGGGCATTGGATTCGTGTCATTCTGAGCACTAAATCAAAAGTGACGGACGATTTAGTGCAGACATGTTACGTTGATCGACCAATTAAAATGATCATTCTAAACTATCATTTGTGCTCACTGAGTAAAAGCTTATAAATGAAGAATAATGGTATCACGCAGTTTGGGATGGATTGGATTAGTTGGATGCTTTGTTGTATCTACTTCTATCTCAAAATTTGTCACAATATAGAAAATTGAACCAGCTTAACGTTGACATTTTATTCGTGTCATTCTCAGCTCTAAATCAAAAGTTATAGATGATTTAGTAAGGACATGTCAAGTTAATCGGCCAATTAAAGTGATCATTCTAAACTGATCATTGCTGCTCAATGAGGAAAGGCTAGTAAATGAAGCGTAATGCATGGCATCACCCTGTTTGGGATAGATTGGATTACTTGGACGCTTTTTCGTATCTATTTCTATCTCAAATTTTGTTACAATATAGAAAATTGAGTTAGGTTAACGTGGGCATTGGATTCGTGTGCTTCCTCTAGATCAAAAGTTAGGAACGATTTAGTGCGGATATGTCAAGTTGATCGGCCAGTTAATGTGATCATTCTAAACTGATCATTGTTGCTCATTAAGTAAAGGCGTATAAATGAAGCATAAAGAATGGCATCACGCAGTTAGGGAAAGATTGGATTACTTGGACGCGTTGTCGTTTCTTTTTCTGTCCCAAATTTTGTTTAAGCATAGAACATTGAGCTAGCTTAACATGAACATTGGATTCGTGTCATTCTGAGCTCTCAATCAAAAGTTACGAACGATTTAGTGTGGACATGTCAAGTTGATCGGCCAGTTAAAATGATCATTCTAAACTGATCATTGGTGCTCATTGAGGAAAGGCTAGTAAATAACGCATAATGCATGGCATCACGCTGTTTGGGATAGATTGGATTATTTGGATGCTTTTTCATATCTAGTTTTATCTCAAAATTTTTCAGAATATAGAAAACTGAACTAGGTTAATGTGAGTATTTGATGAGGACATCAGGTCGTATGTCCAGCCAAGAGATCAGACTGGCCGACCAGGAAGCCTGCCCGAGACAGCCGGGCCATTTGGCACGTCTGCCGGCCCAAGCGGTATCGCCGGACCCTCGACCAATAGGACCGGACCGATCAGCATTGCCGGCGGAGAGTTCCAAGCTTTCGGCACAATTGGTGGCGACGTAGATGACACCGCCGGCCCCCTTGGTGACGCTGCCGACTCCGGGATCAACTTGGCTGGTCCAGAAGGCATTCCGGCCAGTACCTCCACAGTCCAGCTGGTACAGCTGATCCAGCCGAGTACACGAGCATTTCAACTTCTACACAAGGAGACTCGGACCAGATAAGCTACCAGCTTCAGGACATGCATCTAGTGGAAGTCTCTACACCAGTAGTGCCACCAGGAGCAATGACAAGGAGCAGATCAAGAGCACTCTTCCAGAACTTCAGCATATAGGTCGACAAGCTCCTAGAGGAAGATTGATACAAGCCTTGATTCAAGGATGTATGCGCGTGGGCTGTTTGGAGAAGTTTAGGTGAGAAACTCGACCTTAGACTTCTTGGATAGGGGTTTTTGGGTTGGTATTCGATGGAAAGGTGAAGTGAACCACACGAGGGGTGATGAACCTCGTGATAAATCACAAACTTAGAGCTAGGAGGGCTGGTCTCAACTAGATTCTAAGCGCACAAGATTCTTGAAAGAAAACTTTATTAATATCAAAAAGGTTGTCGAACTACAATGCTGGAAGGAGCCTTATTAATATGCGCGACAGCTTAACCTTCTAGGGTCGACTCAAAATAAGAAAAGGAAAACTTACAAAAGTGCACAAAAGGAAAAGATACAAAAGTGTATAATCGAAAAAGGACCTATTCCTAAAATGTCTTTGACTCAATAAAAGTAAATATTCTAGATCCTACCCTGCAAAACAGAAAGAGGCATATATTCGAATTGAAAACTTACCTTAACTTACCTCACGGCCAAGAAATGGAAGGTGGCCGTCCTTGTGGCATGCACGCGCCTTGCTCCTAGTCTTCGACTTGGAGTAGGGTTAGAATCTTTGGGCCCTGACCTCTCTTGCCACTAAAGCCCAAGTCTCTGATGTCCTTGTGTTGTTGAGAAGCTATTGGACTCTTCTTGCACTTTTGGCCCATTGTCCTTAGTCGATCTTCCTCTAGGAGCTTGTCGACCCATAAGCTGAATTTGTGGAAGAGTGCCCTTGATCTGCTTCTTGTCATTGCTCCTTGAGGTGCCACTAGTGTAGACACTTTCTCTAGGTGCATGTCCTGGAGATGGTAGCTCATTTGGTCCGAGTCCTCTTGTGTAGAAGTGGAAATGCGTGTGTACTCGGCTGGATCGGCTGTACCGGCTGGATTGTGCGAGGTACTGGCCGGAATGCCTTCAGGACCAGCCAAGTTGATCCCGGAGTTGGCGGCATCACCAGAGGGACCGGCGGTGTCATCCACGTCCCCACCAAGTGTGCCGGAAGCTTGGGCCTCTCCGCCGGCGATTGCTCTGGTCCTATAGGTCGAGGGTCCGGCGGCACTGCTTGTGCCGGCAGGCGTGCCAGATGGTCTGGCTGTCTCGGGCAAGCTTCCTGGTCGGCCAGTCTGGTCTCCTGGCTGGATGTACAACCTGATGTCCTCATCATCCCCTCCTCTTCAGTAGGTTTTGTCCTCAAAACTGGTTCATCTGCATGGAAAGGGGCTAAGTCAGTAACATTGAACGTATTGGACACATTAAACTCACCTGGGAGCTCGATCCGGTAGGCATTGTTGTTGATCCTCTCGAGCACTCTGAATGGTCCATCTCCTCTTGGTGCTAGCTTGGAACTCCTTAGGTTTGGGAACCTCTCCTGCCGTAGGTGTAGCCACACCCAATCGCCTGGTTGAAAGATCACCTCCTTTCTTCCCTTGTTGGCATGAGTCACGTACTGTCCGGTCCTCTTCTCCAAGTTTTCTGCTACCTTCTGGTGTAACCTCCTTATGAACTCTGCCTTGGATGCTCCGTTGAGGTTGGTCATCTCAGCTGGTGGTAGTGGCGTTTGCTCCAATGGGGTGAGAGGGTTGAAGCCGTATACTACTTCAAATGGTGTCTTCTTGGTTGCTGAGTGCACGGCTCGGTTGTAAGTGAACTCTATGAATGGCAGGCACTCCACCCAAGTCTTGAGGTTCTTCCCTAGTGTAGTCCTGAGAAGAGTTGATAGTGTCCTGTTGACAACTTCAGTTTGGCCATCGGTTTGAGGATGGCAGGTGGTTGAGAAGAGTAGCTTCGTGCCTAGCTTCCTCCAAAGGGTCCTCCAGAAATGGCTGAGGAACTTGGTGTCCCTGTCTGATACGATGGTCCTTGGCACTCCATGAAGCCGCACTATCTCCTCTGAAGAACAGCTCAGCTGTTTGCGTGGCATCATTGACATTGGCACATGGGATGAAATGTGCCATCTTGGAGAATCTGTCCACCACTACAAAGATTGCATCTTTGTGGTTGATCTTAGGCAGACCTAGAACAAAATCCATTGAGATGTCCACCCATGGATGTGTGGGTATGGGCAGTGGGAGATACAACCCGTGAGGTTGCACTTGGGACTTTGCCTTCTTGCAAGTGATGCATCTTGCACAATGAGCTTCTACTGTCCTCTTGATGTGTGGCCAGTAGAAGTGCTCCTTGACCACTGCTAGAGTCTTGTCGACACCAAAGTGGCCCATGAGTCCTCCTCCATGAGCTTCTCGGATGATAAGCTCCTTAATGATCCTTGTGGTATGCACAGCCTTCTTTCTCGGAACAAGAATCCCTCATGGATGTAGAACTTGCCATGACTCCCTGTGCACACTCCTTGTAGCTCTCAGCAAAGTCAGGATCATCCTTGTATAGATCCTTGATGTGCTCGAATCCTAGGACCTTTGCCTCCATGGTTGATATCAAGGCAAACCTCCTTGATAGTGCATCGGCTACCACATTATCTTTGCCCTTCTTGTACTTGATGATGTACGGAAGGTCTCTATGAACTCCATCCACCTGGCATGTCTCCTCTTGAGATTGGTTTGCCCTCTGAGGTGTTTGAGAGTCTCGTGATCAGTGTGGATCACAAACTCCTTGGACAGCAAGTAATGCTGCCAAGTCTCCAATGCTCGGACAAGGGCATAGAGCTCCTTGTCATAAGTGGGGTAGTTCAGTGAGGCACCACCTAGCTTCTCACTGAAGTATGCCACTGGTCTCCCTCCTTGGGTTAGCACTGCTCCTATGCCTATTCCAGAGGCATCACACTCCACTTCAAATGTCTTGTTGAAGTCGGGCAGGACTAGCACTGGTGCATGTGTAAGGCTGTCCTTCAAGGCCTGGAATGCGTTCTCCTGGGCTTCTCCCCAGCTGAATCCACGTTCTTCTTCACTACTGCCGTCAATGGTGAGGCAATACTGCTGAAGTTGGGCACGAATCTCCTATAGAAGCTGGCCAGTCCGTGGAAGCTCCTTACTTGGCTGATGTTGCCTGGTGTTGGCCATTCTTGTATGGCTCGAATCTTCTCTTCATCAACCTGTAGGCCCTGTGAACTTACAACAAAACCTAAAAGACAAGTTTATCAGTACAAAAGGTGCACTTCTTGAGATTGGCATAAAGCTCTTCTTGTCGAAGGGTTTTAAGTACCATCTCAAGATGTGTGAGGTGTCCGTAGGCACTTACTATAAACTAGTATGTCATCAAAGTAAACAACTACAAACTTACTGATGTACGCCCTAAGAACTTGGTTCATAAGGCATGAAGGTGCTTGGGGCATTAGTCAAGCCGAATGGCATGACTGTCCACTCGTAGAGCCCTTGCTTTGTCTTGAAAGCAGTCTTCCACTCATCACCTTCCTTCATTCTTACCTGGTGGTATCCACTTTGAGGTCTATCTTGGAGAAGACCGTGGCTCCACTCAGCTCATCTAGCATGTCATCCAGTCGTGGTATTGGATGCCTATACTTGACTGTGATGTTGTTGATGGCTCGGCAGTCCACACACATGCGCCAAGTTCCATCCTTCTTGGGCACTAGTAGCACTGGTACGGCACATGGACTGAGGCTCTCTCAAACATATCCCTTCTCCAGGAGCTCCTTGACTTGCTTCTCAAGCTCTTTGGACTCCTCTGGACTCATCCGGTAGGCTGGCCGGTTGGGCAGGGCTGCTCCGGGCACTAGATCAATCTGGTGTTCTATGCCACGTAGAGGAGGCAAGCCTGCTGGTATCTCCTCTGGAAATACATCCTGGAATTTGTTGAGGAGAGTTGCTACTTCATGAGGTAGCTCTACCTGTCCCTGTTCTATACTCAACACTTCCTTGAAAACCATTAGTAACATTAAGTCGTTCGAGGCCAAAGCTCTCCGGACATGACTAGGTTGAATAAGAAAGTTAGACTTGACAAGTTTCTTTTCCTTACTCATTTGGAGTTGTAGCTCATGTACTGGGCAGGTGTAAGAGGGGCTAGGCTGGCCTTTCTCTTGTCATGCAC
>JAENJI010001860.1:48371-77904 GCA_018901935.1 Pugionium cornutum | reverse complement strand
AGTCCCATCCTTCTTGGGCACTAGCAGCACTGGTACAGCACATGGACTGAGGCTCTCTCGGACATATCCTTTCTCCAGGAGCTCCTTGACTTGCTTCTCAAGCTCTTTGGACTCCTCTGGACTCATCCGGTAGGCTGGCCGGTTGGGCAGGGCTGCTCCGGGCACTAGATCAATCTGGTGTTCTATGCCACGTAAAGGAGCAAGCCTGCTGGTATCTCCTCTGGAAATACATCCTAGAATTTGTTGAGGAGTGTTGCTACTTCAGGAGGTAGCTCTACCTGTCCCTGTTCTATACTCAACACTTCCTTGAAAACCATTAGTAACATTGAATCCTTCGAGGCTAAGGCTCTCCGGACATGACTTGGTTGAATAAGAAAGTTAGACTTGACAAGTTTCTTTTCCTTACTCATTTGGAGTTGTAGCTCACTTGGGCAGGTGTAAGAGGAGCTAGGCTGACCTTTCTCTTGTCATGCACGAAGGTGTAGAGATTGGTTCTGCCATCATGCCTGGTCTCTTTGTCAAACTGCCATGGTCTCCCTAGTAGAAGATGGCCGGCTTGCATGGGCACCACGTTGCACACGACTTGGTCTTGATACTTGCCCACACTGAATGGCACAGTGACTTGCTCATGAATCTTGAGCTCCACTTTGTCATCGAGCCATCTCAGTCTATATGGTCGAGGATGCCGTGTCCTCTCTAAACCTAGCTTATCAACCATATACGCATTAGCAACGTTAGTGCAAGAACCACCATCTATGATGAGGTTACATAACTTTCCCTTGATGGTGCAACGGCTGTGGAAGATGTTCTCCCTTTGGATGGTCTCTGAAGGATCCACCATTGCACTGAGGATACGTCTAGTGACCAGAACTTCCCCCACATCAGGGTACTCAATGTCACCATATTCTCCTTCTGGTTCATAGTCCTCTTCATCTTGGGACTCATATTCTCCTGTCTCCGTAATCAGCATGACTCGGTTGTTTGGGCACTCCCTTGAGATGTGTCCACGTCCCCTGCACTTGAAACAAGTTATGTCACGTGAACTTTGAGGGTTAGAAGACTTACCAGGCTCTCTCTGGTCACGGGAGGGTTCAGGAAGCTTGCTCTTGAACCTTGACTCGATTATTGACATAGGAAAATCAAATAAGACCTATCTTGACCTACAAGGCAAGTGTGAGCACAAAAATTCAGTTTGAATAACAAAGGAAATGAAAAAGGAGGGAGTTATTATTAACCACATGGTTAAAATGGTTAAATAGCTACCTTGGGAGAAGAATCAAGGTGGAAACAGTCATGCCTGCTGCACACAGTCTTGGTAACCACACCAAACAGTCATGCCTGCTGCACACAGTCTTGGTAAACACACCAAACAGTCATGCCTGCTGCACACAGTCTTGGTAACCACACCAAACAGTCATGCCTGCTGTCTCCTCTCTTCTCATTGGTTGTTGACAGGCTCCTCCTCTATTTAAACTCATCCACAAGTCTGAATTCGTTTTCTTTTGTGTTCACATTGTAAATCCTCTATAAAAGGGCTGTAAAGACTCAATGTATGAATATACTCTTAGGAGATTCTTCTCCATAAGTCTAAGACATTTCTCATTTTCTCATACTTCTCTTTGAGTTTTCAGATTCAATTCTTCACATTTCTCCTCTCTAATCTCAATATTCTTTCATGGTATCAGAGCATAAGATCATTCTCTTATCTTTTCTACTCAAATCTCTCAGTTTCTAATCTAAAATTCTGTCAAAAATCTCTCAGTCTTTAGACTAAAAACTCACGGTTTTATTCAACCATAAAAGCTGCTTCCTTTGAGCTCTTCAAAGCCTAACAATGGAGGATACAGTTCAAATTAGTTCCAGCCTGAAACCTACGGTGATACCAGTAGTTCTCAAAGGCTTGAACTACACATTATGGTCAAGAACCATCAAGACAGCCATTTGTGGCAAAGGACTTTGGAATCACATCTTGGAGGATAATACTCCATCTATAGATGATCCAAAGGAGAAGAAGGATGAGGCAACAAGAAAAGAAGAAGCTAGGTGGTTCCAAGAAGATCAATCAGTCCTTGGATTCCTCCAAAATTCATTGGACCCATCCATTCTTGAAGCTTATTCACATTGTGAACCTGCCAAGTCTCTTTGGGACACTCTCAAGAGGGTGTATGGGGATGTTTCAAACCTCAGCCGTGTGTATGAGGTTAAGAAGGCTCTCAATGATCTACACCAAGAGGATATGGAGTTCACAAAATTCCTAGGCAAGTTCCAGTCAACATGGTCCGAGCTTGAAATGTTGAGACCAAGTTCTATGGATCCAAAGGTGCTTAATGAAAGGAAGGAACAAGACAAGATATTTGGGCTCCTTCTCAACCTAAATCCAGCCTTTAAGGATGTGATTAAGTCCATCCTGAGAGAGCCAAAACTCCCTGATTTTGAAGGGTGTGCTCACGGATTCAAAAGGAGCAAGGCAACATTGGTTTGTTTGGTGGTAAAGGAGAACTAGTCATGGCCAACAAAAGCGTGTTTACGCAAGAGTGTGATGTGTGAGCATTGTAAGAGGAATGGCCACATCAAGGACAAGTGCTGGATACTTCATCCTCATCTCAAGCCAAACCGGTTCAAGGATTCAAAGGCTAACATCTCTCAAATGGTTGTGACTGAACCGGCAAGTTCATCCAACCAAGGAACCGGCAAGTTCATCCAACCAAGGAGGGGAGCTAGCTATGAATGTATCCATGGAGTATGTTAAGAAGTGTGACTTGGAGGATCTCATCAAGGCCTATGCCTCAAAACTATCCGGTATCACACTCTACTCCCATAAATTGCTTGATAAACCAGATCATAAGTTGGTAGTGGATTCAGGTGCTTCTCACCATATGATTAGCAATGCTAGGTTGTTAAAGAACATTGAACCATGTCTAGGACAAGTAACTATAGCTGATGGTAAGGGTATTCCAATTGAAGGAACCGGAAAATTAAGACTATTTGACAAAGAAACTAATGCATTCTTTGTACCTAAATTTAAGTCTAATCTAGTTTCTGTCAAAAGGGCTACTAAAGACCTCAATTGCAATGTTACATTTGGGCCTAACAATGTTTACTTTCAGGATATTAAGAGTGGTAAGATACTTGGAGGTGGTGTAACTCAAGATGAGCTCTATGTTCTTGAAGACCCTCCAAGCAATTTGGATTCCTTAGCTTTCAAATCCTGTGTTTTTGCTAATAAAGATGTCTTATGGCATGCTAGATTAGGACATCCTCATGCTCGTGCTTTAAGCTTAATAATTCCTAATGTCGCTTATGATCACTCAGTTTGTGAGGCTTGTATCCTTGGCAAACATTGTCGTGTTGTTTTCCCTAAATCGTCTACAATTTATGAGCATTGCTTTGATTTAGTACACTCCAATGTTTGGACCTCACCTTGCATGTCTAGAGATAGGAATAAATACTTTGTGACCTTTATAGATGAGAAATCGAAATATACATGGGTTACATTACTTCAATCTAAAGATAGGGTTTATGAGGCATTTATAAACTTTCATAATTATGTTACTAATCAATTCAATGCCAAGATCAAAGTGTTAAGATCAGATAATGGAGGGGAATACACAAGTCAAAGATTCAAAGCTCACTTAAACAAACATGGAATACTACATCAAACTAGCTGCCCACACACACCACAACAAAATGGAGTTGCTGAAAGGAAGAACCGACACTTAATGGAAGTAGCAAGATCCATGATGTTTCATACCAATGTTCCTAAAAGTTTTTGGGGAGATGCAGTCTTGGTTGCTTGCTACCTCATCAATCGGATTCCAACCAAAGTCTTGCAAGACATATCCTCATTTGAGGTACTCAATAAAACTAATCCCTCCATTGATCATTTACGTGTATTTGGGTGTGTGTGCTTTGTGTATGTTCCAGGTGATCTAATAAACATGTTGGAGGCAAAGAGTATCAAGTGTATGTTCCTTGGATATTCGACAACACAGAAGGGTTATAAGTGTTATGATCCAAGCAACAACAGGACATATGTGTCTAGAGATGTCAAGTTCATAGAAGAAAGAAGCTATTATGATCAGAAAGATTGGGAAGGATTGAAGGATCTCTCAAGGTCACCTTCTGATTTGGCTACAAGTTTGAGGTTTCTCTTGAATCATTTGGGAAATGATCTGCCAAAGGATTCAAGACACGAAGAAACAAGAACCATAAGTAGTTCACAAGATACCCAAGAGAATGAACAAGGGGTGGTAACTCAAGAACCAACTCCAATCCAAGAAGAAGCTATGGCCCAAAATCAAGAACAAGACGACTTGGAAGTGGTATAGAGGAACCTATTCACCAAATGGAAGAGGAAACGGTTGTAGAGGAGGCTGCACCACCTGTTCAGCATTTAAGGAGGAGTACTAGACTTAGGAAAGACCCGTCCAATTGGGTAAACACTAGGGTATTCTACAACAACCAGGCCGTGGCTCATCCCATACAAGCTGTTTGTTCCCTTGACCTCTTGCCATCTAGTCATCAAGCATTCCTTGGAAAGATTGAACAAAGTCAGATTCCAAGGACTTATGAAGAAGCTAAGAGCAAGAAAGAATGGTTAGATGCAGTAAGAGATGAGAAGGGAGCTATGGAAAGGAATCATACATGGGATATACAAGAACTTCCCAAAGGCAAGAAGGCTGTGAGTTCCAAATGGGTGTTCACCATCAAGTATAAGAGCAATGGGGACATAGAAAGGTACAAGGCACGTCTAGTTGCAGGAGGTTTCACTCAGACATATGGAGAGGACTATACTGATACATTTGCACCGGTGGCTAAGCTACACACTGTAAGGGTTGTTCTTTCACTAGCTACGAATCTGACTTGGGACTTATGGCAAATGGATGTCAAGAACGCATTCCTACAAGGAGAACTTGAAGAGGAAGTGTATATGACTCCACCACCAGGCCTTGAAGATCTTTGCAAAGAGGGACAGGTTCTAAGACTTAGGAAGGCCATGGGTTGAAGCAGTCACCAAGGGCCTGGTATCACAAATTAAGCTCCACACTTACTGATAATGGGTTTAGGAAATCCCATTCAGATCATACTTTGTTCACTCGTCAAAACTCCAAAGGAATCGTGGCGGTCTTGGTTTATGTGGATGACCTTATCATCACAGGAGATGATAAGGAAGGAATTCAGTCCACAAAGGCCTTCTTAAAGAGATCATTTGACATCAAGGATCTTGGAGAGTTGAAGTACTTCTTGGGTATTGAAGTGTGTCGGTCTCAGGAAGGCTCTTTCTATCCCAAAGAAAGTATGCTCTTGATCTGTTGACAGACACAGGAAAGCTTGGGGCTAAACCGGCCAAAACTCCTCTTGAAGATGGCTACAAGGTCAATGGAAAGAGGGAGAAAGCTGATGAGTTATTTAAGGATATTTCACAGTATAGGAGACTAGTTGGGAAGCTGATCTACCTCACCCTCACACGACCAGACTTGTGTTTTGCTGTGAATCAAGTGAGTCAACATATGCAAAAGCCTACTGTATATCATTGGAGCATGGTAGAAAGGATCCTTAGATACATCAAAGGATCTCCTGGTCAAGGTATATGGATGGGCAAGAATGGGAACACTGAGATTGTCGGGTATTGTGATGCGGATTGGGCTGGTGATAGGGTGGATAGGAAATCAACCACTGGGTATTGCACCTTCATTGGTGGGAACTTAGTCACTTGGAAGACTAAGAAGCAGAAGGTGGTATCATGTTCTAGTGCTGAAGCAGAATATAGGGCTATGAGGAAGCTGACAAATGAAGTAACTTGGCTCAAAGCACTCTTGAAAGATTTAGGTATTGCACAACCAGGGCCAATTACCTTACATTGTGATAATCAGGCAGCCATTCACATAGCTTCAAACTCAGTGTTTCACGAGAGGACCAAGCACATAGAGATCGACTGCCATAAGGTTAGGGAGAAAGTTCAAGATGGAACCATTCTGCCATGTTATACAAGGAGTGAAGACCAACTAGCTGACATCTTAACAAAGGCAGCAAGTCTCAAAGTTTGCAAGAACATCTTTAGCAAACTTGGGCTTGTTGATTTATCACACCCATGATCAAAGGTCTCCTAATCCAAGAGCAACACACTCTTTTTCCCTTATTAAGGTTTTGTCCCAAGTGGTTTTCCTTAATAAGGTGTTTAATGAGGTGTTGTCTTGGGTTCCCAAGCTTAAGACTTTAGGGTGATTCCAAAGTCTTTAGCTTGAGGGGGAGTATTGACATAGGAAAATCAAATAAGACCTATCTTGACCTACAAGGCAAGTGTGAGCACGAAAATTCAGTTTGAATAACAAGGGAAATGAAAAAGGAGGGAGTTATTATTAACCACATGGTTAAAATGGTTAAATAGCTACCTTGGGAGAAGAATCAAGGTGAAAAGGACATGTCCATGCTGCACACAGTCTTGGTAACCACACCAAACAGTCATACCTGCTGCACACAGTCTTGGTAACCACACCAAACAGTCATGCCAGCTGTCTCCTCTCTTCTCATTGGTTGTTGACAGGCTCCTCCTCTATTCAAACTCATCCACAAGTTTGAATTCGTTTTCTTTTGTTTTCACATTGTAAATCCTCTATAAAAGGGCTGTAAAGACTCAATGTATGAATATACTCCTAGGAGATTCTTCTCCATAAGTCTAAGTCATTTCTCATTTTCTCATACTTCTCTTTGAGTTTTCAGATTCAATTCTTCACATTTCTCCTCTATAATCTCAATATTCTTTCAAGGGGAAGAGCTGCAGAATGTCTCATGAACGTTTGGTGTGGTTACCAAGGCTGTGTGCAGGAGGCATGACTGTTTGGTGTGGTTACCAAGACTGTGTGCAGCATGGACATGTCCTTTTCAGCTTGATTCTTCTCCCAAGGTAGCTATTTAACCATTTTAACCATGTGGTTAATAATAACTTCCGCCTTTTTCATTTCCCTTGTTATTCAAACTGAATTTTCGTGCTCACACTTGCCTTGTAGGTCAAGATAGGTCTTATTTGATTTTCTTATGTCAATACCAAGAAGATCAATCAGTCCTTGGATTCCTCCAAAATTCATTGGACCCATCCATTCTTGAAGCTTATTCACATTGTGAAACCGCCAAGTCTCTTTGGGAGACTCTCAAGAGGGTGTATGGGGATGTTTCAAACCTCAGCCGTGTGTATGAGGTTAAGAAGGCTCTCAATGATCTACACCAAGAGGATATGGAGTTCACAAAGTTCCTAGGCCAGTTCCAATCAACTTGGTCCGAGCTTGACATGTTGAGACCAAGTTCTATGGATCCAAAGGTGCTTAATGAAAGGAAGGAACAAGACAAGATATTTGGGCTCCTTCTCAGCCTAAATTCTGCCTTTAAGGATGTGATTAAGTCCATCCTAAGAGAGCCAAAACTCCCTGATTTCGAAGAGGTGTGCTCACGGATTCAAAAGGAGCAAGGCAACATTGGTTTGTTTGGTGGAAAAGGAGAACTAGTCATGGCCAACAAGAGCGTGTTTAAGCAAGAGGATAGGAAGAGTGTGATGTGTGAACATTGTAAGAGGAATGGCCACATCAAGGACAAGTGCTGGATACTTCATCCTCATCTCAAGCCAAACCGGTTCAAGAATTCCAAAGCTAACATCTCTCAAAAGGTTGTGACTGAACCAGCAAGTTCATCCAACCAAGGAGGGAAGCTAGCTATGAATGTATCCATGGAGTATGTTAAGAAGAGTGACTTGGAGGATCTCATCAAGGCCTATGCCTCAAAACTCTCTGGTATCACACTCTACTCCCATAAATTGCTTGATAAACCAGATCATAAGTTGGTAGTGGATTCGGGTGCTTCTCACCATATGATTAGCAATGCTAGGTTGTTAAAGAACATTGAACCATGTCTAGGACAAGTAACTATAGCTTATGGTAAGGGTATTCCAATTGAAGGAACCGGAAAATTAAGACTATTTCACAAAGAAAGTAATGCTTTCTTTGTACCTAAGTTTAAGTCAAATCTGGTTTCGGTTAAAAGGGCTACTAAAGACCTGAATTGCAATGTTACTTTTGGGCCTAACAATGTTTACTTTCAAGATATTAAGAGTGGTAAGATACTTGGAAGTGGTGAGACTCAAGATGAGCTCTATGTTCTTGAGGACACTCCTCCAAGCAATTCGAATTCCTTAGCTTTCAAATCCTGTGTTTTTGCTAATAAAGATGTCTTATGGCATGCTAGATTAGGACATCCTCATGCTCGTGCTTTAAGCTTAATAATGCCTAATGTTGCTTATGATCACTCAGTTTGTGAGGCTTGTATCCTTGGCAAACATTGTCGTGTTGTTTTCCCTAAATCATCTACAATTTATGAGCATTGCTTTGATTTAGTACATTCCGATGTTTGGACCTCACCTTGCATGTCTAGAGAGAGGAATAAATACTTTGTGACCTTTATAGATGAGAAATCGAAATATACATGGGTTACATTACTTCAATCTAAAGATAGGGTTTATGAGGCATTTATAAACTTTCATAATTATGTTACTAATCAATTCAATGCCAAGATCAAAGTGTTAAGATCAGATAATGGAGGGGAATACACAAGTCAAAGATTCAAAGCTCACTTAAACAAACATGGAATACTACATCAAACTAGCTGCCCACACACACCACAACAAAATGGAGTTGCTGAAAGGAAGAACCGACACTTAATGGAAGTAGCAAGATCCATGATGTTTCATACCAATGTTCCTAAAAGTTTTTGGGGAGATGCAGTCTTGGTTGCTTGCTACCTCATCAATCGGATTCCAACCAAAGTCTTGCAAGACATATCCTCATTTGAGGTACTCAATAAAACTAAACCCTCCATTGATCATTTACGTGTATTTGGGTGTGTGTGCTTTGTGTATGTTCCAGGTGATCTAATAAACATGTTGGAGGCAAAGAGTATCAAGTGTATGTTCCTTGGATATTCGACAACACAGAAGGGTTATAAGTGTTATGATCCAAGCAACAACAGGACATATGTGTCTAGAGATGTCAAGTTCATAGAAGAAAGAAGCTATTATGATCAGAAAGATTGGGAAGGATTGAAGGATCTCTCAAGGTCACCTTCTGATTTGGCTACGAGTTTGAGGTTTCTCTTGAGTCATTTGAGAAATGATGTGCCAAGGGATTCAAGACACGAAGAAGCAAGAACTCGAAGTAGTTCACAAGATACCCAAGAGAATGAACAACGGGTGGTAACTCAAGAACCAACTCCAATCCATGAGGAAACTACGGCCCAAAACCAAGAACAAGATGATTTGGAAATGGGTATACAGGAACCTATTCACCAAGTGGAAGAGGAAACGGTTGAAGAGGAGGCTGCACCACCTGTTCAGCAACTAAGGAGGAGTACTAGACTTAGGAAAGACCCATCCAATTGGTAAACACTAGGGTATTCTACAACAACCAGGCCGTGGCTCATCCCATACAATGATACGAGCATGGAAAGCACACAAAAGGAGAAGCTAATGGCTAGGAATGAACCAGTGGAACATGAAGAATCTCTTGCACTACCAGCTGAGACCATTAACCCGAGCCAAAGCCAAGAAACTCAAAGAGGCAATCAGCCGCATGCTCAACAAAGAGAATGCACAATAAATTCACTTGAGCTTGAATAGAGAAGTGCCTAAAAGCACTCTGATTTTAGTACAAGCTCAAGACAGCATACAAATGGGTATGTGATCCATTTGTACTCTTTTTCCCTTATCCAAGTTTTCTCCCATTGGGTTTTCTTGGTAAGGTTTTTAATGAGGCAAATGAATCACATTACAACCAGCCCAATTTGTTCTTTAAAATCAAAAGGAGTTCAATTAAAAATGCTCAAAATTGGCGTCATCAAAGGGGGGGGGAGTGTCTACATTCATAGTCAAAATAAGAGTTAATGAAGTCAAGGTCTTTGGTCAAGGTCTTTGGTCAAGTCTTCCCTTGTAATTGTAACCAATTTAATGTTGTAGGCTCCTCATATTTACGTCCCCTTATAGTATAAATGCTTGAAAACTTGATCATTCAACTTTTCAAATGAAAAACAGCTTCTTTTCTTAAGTTTGAGAGTGACTCTTTCAATCTGATTGTTGGTGGAATATCTTCAGTCTCATTTGTAGCCTTAGTGAATATCTAAGCTACTATCTTGAAATCAGATCTAGAGGATTCAATCCACAACCTTTGAACATATCAATTTGATTCATCAAAGCCTATCTCAAGCATCCAGAAGTGCATTCCTTGAGGTTCAGATCAAGAACAACAGGTATCAAGAACCAACAATCCATGAAGAAGCATCCAAACCAAGAACAAGATGACTTGGAAGTAGGTATAGAGGAACCTATTCACCAAATGGAAGAGGAAATGGTTGAAGAGGAGGCTGAACCACCTGTTCAGCAACTAAGGAGGAGTACTAGACTTAGTAAAGACCCATCCAATTAAACACTAATATTCACAACAATCAGGCCTCATCCCATACAAGCTGTTTGTTCCCTTGACCTCTGCCATCTAGTATCACATTCCTTGGAAAGATTGAACAAAGTGATTCAAGGACTTATGAAGAAGCTAAGAGCAAGAAAGAATGGTTAGATGCAGTAAGAGATGAGAAGACAGCTATGGAAAGGAATCATACATGGGATATACAAGAACTTCCCAAAGGCAAGAAGGTTGTAAGTTCCAAGTGGGTGTTCACCATCAAGTATAAGAGCAATGGGGACATAGAAAGGTACAAGGCACGTCTAGTTGCAAGAGGTTTTACTCAGACATATGGAGAGGACTGTACTGATACCTTTGCACCGGTGGCTAAGCTACACACTGTAAGGGTTGTTCTTTCACTAGCTACGAATCTGACTTGGGACTTATGGCAAATGGATGTCAAGAATGCATTCCTACAAGGAGAACTTGAGGAGGAAGTGTCTATGACTCCACCACCAGGCCTTGAAGATCTTTGCAAAGAGTTGTTCTTTCACTAGCTACGAATCTGACTTGGGACTTATGGCAAATGGATGTCAAGAATGCATTCCTACAAGGAGAACTTGAGGAGGAAGTGTCTATGACTCCACCACCAGGCCTTGAAGATCTTTGCAAAGAAGGACAGGTTCTAAGATTTAGGAAGGCAATATGGGTTGAAGCAGTCACCAAGGGCGTGGTATCACAAATTAAGCTCCACACTTACTGATAATGGGTTTAGGAAATCCCATTCAGATCATACTTTGTTCACTCGTCAAAACGCCAAAGGAATTGTGTATTGACATAGGATAATCAAATAAGACCTATCTTGACCTACAAGGCAAGTGTGAGCAATTTAATTCATGGAGGGAAACAAAAATTCAGTTTGAATAGCAAGGGAAAAGGAGAAAAGGAGGGAAGTTATTATTTAAAATGGTTACTATGGTGATATAGCTGCCTTGGGAGAAGAATCAGAGTGACAAGGACATGTGCATGCTGCACACAGCCTTGGTAAGCACACCAAACAGTCATGACTGCTGCACACAGCCTTGGTAACCACACCAAACGGCCATAAGTCTGTTTGCAGCTCCTCTCCTCTCTTCCCATTGGTTGTCAACAAGCTCCTCCTCTATTCAAGCTCATCCACAAGTTTAAATTCGTTTTTGTTTTGTGTTCCCATTGTAAATCCTCTATAAAAGGGCTGTATAAAGACTCAATGTATGATAGAACTCTTAGGAGATTCTTCTCCAGAAGTCTAAGACATTTTCTCATTTTCTCATACTTCTCTTTGAGTTTCCAGATTCAATTCTTCACATTTCTCCTTTCTAATCTCAATATTCTTTCATGGTATCAGAGCATAAGATCATTCTCTCATCTTTTCTACTCAAATCTCTCAGTTTCTAATCTAAAATTCTGTCAAAAATCTCTCAGTCTTTAAACTAAAAACTCACAGTTTTATTCAACCATAAAAGCTGCTTCCTTTGAGCTCTTCAAAGTCTAACAATGGAGGATACAGTTCAAATCAGTTCCAGCCTGAAACCTACGGTGATACCAGTAGTTCTCAAAGGCTTGAACTACACATTATGGTCAAGAACCATCAAGATAGCCATTTGTGGCAAAGGACTTTGGAATCACATCTTGGAGGATAATACTCCATATATAGATGATCCAAAGGAGAAGAAGGATGAGGCAACAAGAAAAGAAGAAGCTAGGTGGTTCCAAGAAGATCAATCAGTCCTTGGATTCCTCCAAAATTCATTGGACCCATCCATTCTTGAAGCTTATTCACATTGTGAAACCTCCAAGTCTCTTTGGGAGACTCTCAAGAGGGTGTATGAGGATGTTTCAAACCTCAGCCATGTGTATGAGGTTAATAAGACTCTCAATGATCTACACCAAGAGGATATGGAGTTCACAAAATTCCTAGGCAAGTTCCAGTCAACATGGTCCGAGCTTGACATGTTGAGACCAAGTTCTATGGATCCAAAAGTGCTTAATGAAAGGAAGGAACAAGACAAGATATTTGGGCTCCTTCTCAGCCTAAATTCTGCCTTTAAGGATGTGATTAAGTCCATCCTGAGAGAGCCAAAACTCCCTGATTTCGTAGAGGTGTGCTCACGGATTCAAAAGGAGCAAGGCAACATTAGTTTGTTTGGTGGTAAAGGAGAACTAGTCATGGCCAACAAAAGCGTGTTTAAGAAAGAGGATAGGAAGAGTGAGATGTGTGAGCATTGTAAGAGGAATGGCCACATCAAGGACAAGTGCTGGATACTTCATCCTCACCTCAAGCCAAACCGGTTCAAGGATTCAAAGGCTAACATCTCTCAAAAGGTTGTGACTGAACCGGCAAGTTCATCCAACCAAGGAAGGGAGCAAGCTAAGAATGTATCCATGGAGTATGTTAAGAAGAGTGACTTGGAGGATCTCATCAAGGCCTATGCCTCAAAACTCTCTGGTATCACACTCTACTCCCATAAATTGCTTGATAAACCAGATCATAAGTTGGTAGTGGATTCGGGTGCTTCTCACCATATGATTAGCAATGCTAGGTTGTTAAAGAACATTGAACCATGTCTAGGACAAGTAACTATAGCTGATGGTAAGGGTATTCCAATTGAAGGAACCGGAAAATTAAGACTATTTGACAAAGAAACTAATGCTTTCTTTGTACCTAAGTTTAAGTCTAATCTAGTTTCGGTCAAAAGGGCTACTAAAGACCTGAATTGCAATGTTACTTTTGGACCTAACAATGTTTACTTTCACGATATTAAGAGTGGTAAGATACTTGGAAGTGGTGGGACTCAAGATGAGCTCTATGTTCTTGAGGACACTCCTCCAAGCAATTCGAATTCCTTAGCTTTCAAATCCTGTGTTTTTGCTAATAAAGATGTCTTATGGCATGCTAGATTAGGACATCCTCATGCTCGTGCTTTAAGCTTAATAATGCCTAATGTTGCTTATGATCATTCAGTTTGTGAGGCTTGTATCCTTGGCAAACATTGTCGTGTTGTTTTCCCTAAATCATCTACAATTTATGAGCATTGCTTTGATTTAGTACATTCCGATGTTTGGACCTCACCTTGCATGTCTAGAGATAGGAATAAATACTTTGTGACCTTTATAGATGAGAAATCGAAATATACATGGGTTACATTACTTCAATCTAAAGATAGGGTTTATGAGGCATTTATAAACTTTCATAATTATGTTACTAATCAATTCAATGCCAAGATCAAAGTGTTAAGATCAGATAATGGAGGGGAATACACAAGTCAAAGATTCAAAGCTCACTTAAACAAACATGGAATACTACATCAAACTAGCTGCCCACACACACCACAACAAAATGGAGTTGCTGAAAGGAAGAACCGACACTTAATGGAAGTAGCAAGATCCATGATGTTTCATACCAATGTTCCTAAAAGTTTTTGGGGAGATGCAGTCTTGGTTGCTTGCTACCTCATCAATCGGATTCCAACCAAAGTCTTGCAAGACATATCCCCATTTGAGGTACTCAATAAAACTAAACCTTCCATTGATCATTTACGTGTATTTGGGTGTGTGTGCTTTGTGTATGTTCCAGGTGATCTAAGAAACAAGTTGGAGGCAAAGAGCATTAAGTGTATGTTCCTTGGATATTCGACAACACAAAAGGGTTATAAGTGCTATGATCCGAGCAACAACAGGACATATGTGTCTAGAGATGTCAAGTTCATAGAAGAACAAGGCTATTATGATCAGAAAGATTGGGAAGGATTGAAAGATCTCTCAAGGTCACCTTCTGATTTGGCTACGAGTTTGAGGTTTCTCTTGAATCATTTGGGAAATGATGTGCCAAAGGATTCAAGACAAGAAGAAGCAAGAACTCCAAGTAGTTCACAAGATACCCAAGAGAATGAACAAGGGGCGGTAACTCAAGAACCAACTCCAATCCAAGAAGAAGCTATGGCCTAAAACCAAGAACAAGACGACTTGGAAGTGGGTATAGAGGAACCTATTCACCAAATGGAAGAGGAAACGGTTGAAGAGGAGGCTGCACCACCTGTTCAGCAACTAAGGAGGAGTAGTAGACTTAGGAAAGACCCATCCAATTGGGTAAACACTAGGGTCTTCTACAACAACCAGGCTGTGGCTCATCCCATACAAGCTGTTTGTTCCCTTGACCTCTTGCCATCTAGTCATCAAGCATTCCTTGGAAAGATTGAACAAAGTCAGATTCCAAGGACTTATGAAGAAGCTAAGAGCAAGAAAGAATGGTTAGATGCAGTAAGAGATGAGAAGGGAGCTATGGAAAGGAATCATACATGGGATATACAAGAACTTCCCAAAGGCAAGAAGGCTGTGAGTTCCAAGTGGGTGTTCACCATCAAGTATAAGAGCAATGGGGACATAGAAAGGTACAAGGCACGTCTAGTTGCAAGAGGTTTCACTCAGACATATGGAGAGGACTATACTGATACATTTGCACCGGTGGCTAAGCTACACACTGTAAGGGTTGTTCTTTCACTAGCTACGAATCTGACTTGGGACTTATGGCAAATGGATGTCAAGAACGCATTCCTACAAGGAGAACTTGAAGAGGAAGTGTATATGACTCCACCACCAGGCCTTGAAGATCTTTGCAAAGAGGGACAGGTTCTAAGACTTAGGAAGGCAATATATGGGTTGAAGCAGTCACCAAGGGCCTGGTATCACAAATTAAGCTCCACACTTACTGATAATGGGTTTAGGAAATCCCATTCAGATCATACTTTGTTCACTCGTCAAAACCCCAAAGGAATTGTGGGGGTCTTGGTTTATGTGGATGACCTTATCATCACAGGAGATGATAAGGAAGGAATTCAGTCCACAAAGGCCTTCTTAAACAGATCATTTGACATCAAGGATCTTGGAGAGTTGAAGTACTTCTTGGGTATTGAAGTGTGTCGGTCTCAGGAAGGGCTCTTTCTATCGCAAAGAAAGTATGCTCTTGATCTGTTGACAGACACGGGAAAGCTTGGGGCTAAACCGGCCAAAACTCCTCTTGAAGATGGCTAAAAGGTCAATGGAAAGGGGGAGAAAGCTGATGAGTTATTTAAGGATGTTTCTCAGTATAGAAGACTAGTTGGGAAGCTGATCTACCTCACCCTCACACGACCAGACTTGTGTTTTGCTGTGAATCAAGTGAGTCAACATATGCAAAAACCTACTGTATATCATTGGAGCATGGTAGAAAGGATCCTTAGATACATCAAAGGATCTCCTGGTCAAGGCATATGGATGGGCAAGAATGGGAACACTGAGATTGTCGGGTATTGTGATGCGGATTGGGCTGGTGATAGGGTGGATAGGAAATCAACCACTGGGTATTGCACCTTCATTGGTGGGAACTTAGTCACTTGGAAGACTAAGAAGCAGAAGGTGGTATCATGTTCTAGTGCTGAAGCAGAATATAGGGCAATGAGAAAGCTGACAAATGAAGTAACTTGGCTCAAAGCGCTCTTAAAAGATTTTGGTATTGAACAACCAGGGCCAATTACCTTCCATTGTGATAATCAGGCAGCCATTCACATTGCTTCAAACTCAGTGTTTCACGAGAGGACCAAGCACATAGAGATCGATTGCCATAAGGTTAGGGAGAAAGTTCAAGATGGAACCATTCTGCCATGTTATACAAGGAGTGAAGACCAACTAGCTGACATCTTCACAAAGGCAGCAAGTCTCAAAGTTTGCAAGAACATCTTTAGCAAACTTGGGCTTGTTGATTTATCACATCCATGATCAAAGGTCTCCTAATCCAAGAGCAACACACTCTTTTTCCCTCATTAAGGTTTTTCCCAAGTGGTTTTCCTTAAAAAGGTTTTTAATGAGGTGTTGCCTTGGGTTCCCAAGCTTAAGACTTTAGGGTGATTCCAAAGTCTTTAGCTTGAGGGGGAGTATTGACATAGGATAATCAAATCAGACCTATCTTGACCTACAAGGCAAGTGTGAGCAATTTAATTCATGGAAAGAAACGAAAATTCAGTTTGAATAGCAAGGGAAAAGGAGAAAAGGAGGGAAGTTATTATTTAAAATGGTTAATATGGTGATATAGCTGCCTTGGGAGAAGAATCAGAGTGACAAGGACATGTGCATGCAGCACACAGCCGTGGTAAGCACACCAAACAGTCATGACTGCTGCACACAGCCTTGGTAACCACACCAAACGGCCATAAGTCTGTTTGCAGCTCCTCTCCTCTCTTCCCATTGGTTGTCAACAAGCTCCTCCTCAATTCAAGCTCATCCACAAGTTTAAATTCGTTTGTGTTTGTGTTCACATTGTAAATCCTCCTCAATGTATGAGAGAACTCTTAGGAGATTCTTCTCCATAAGTCTAAGACATTTCTCATTTTCTCATACTTCTCTTTGAGTTTCCAGATTCAATTCTTCACATTTCTCCTTTCTAATCTCAATATTCTTTCATTGTGGTGGTCTTGGTTTATGTGGATGACCTTATCATCACAGGAGATGATAAGGAAGCAATTCAGTCCACAAAGGCCTTCTTAAACAGATCATTTGACATCAAGGATCTTGGAGAGTTGAAGTACTTCTTGGGTATTGAAGTGTGTCGGTCTCAGGAAGGGCTCTTTCTATCCCAAAGAAAGTATTCTCTTGATTTGTTGACAGAAACAGGAAAGCTTGGGGCTAAACCGGCCAAAACACCTCTTGAAGATGGCTACAAGGTCAACGGAAAGAGGGAGAAAGCTGATGAGTTATTTAAGGATATTTCTCAGTATAGAAGACTAGCTGGGAAGCTGATCTACCTCACCCGCACACGACCAGACTTGTGTTTTGCTGTGAATCAAGTGAGTCAACATATGCAAAAACCTACTGTATATCATTGGAGCATGGTAGAAAGGATCCTTAGATACATCAAAGGATCTCCTGGTCAAGGCATATGGATGGGCAAGAATGGGAACACTGAGATTGTCGGGTATTGTGATGCGGATTGGGCTGGTGATAGGGTGGATAGAAAATCAACCACTGGGTATTGCTCCTTCATTGGTGGGAACTTAGTCACTTGGAAGACTAAGAAGCAGAAGGTGGTATCATCTTCTAGTGCTGAAGCAGAATATAGGGCAATGAGAAAGCTGACAAATGAAGTAACTTGGCTCAAAGCGCTCTTGAAAGATTTCGGTATTGAACAACCAGGGCCAATTACCTTCCATTGTGATAATCAGGCAGCCATTCACATTGCTTCAAACTCAGTGTTTCACGAGAGGACCAAGCACATAGAGATCGACTGCCATAAGGTTAGGGAGAAAGTTCAAGATGGAACCATTCTGCCATGTTATACAAGGAGTGAAGACCAACTAGCTGACATCTTCACAAAGGCAGCAAGTCTCAAAGTTTGCAAGAACATCTTTAGCAAACTATGGCTTGTTGATTTATAACATCCATGATCAAAGGTCTCCTAATCCAAGAGCAACACACTCTTTTTCCCTTATTAAGGTTTTGTCCCAAGTGGTTTTCCTTAATAAGGTTTTTAATGAGGTGTTGCCTTGGGTTCCCAAGCAGACATTAGGGTGATTCCAAAGTCTTTAGCTTCAAGGGGAGTATTGACATAGGAAAATCAAATAAGACCTATCTTGACCTACAAGGTGCCTTGGGAGAAGAATCAAGGTGAAAAGGACATGTCCACGCTGCACACAGTCTTGGTAACCACACCAAACAGTCATGCCTGCGGCACACAGCCTTGGTTACCACACCAAAACGTCCATGAGACAGTCTGCAGCTCTTCCTCTCTCTTCTCATTGGTTGTTGACAAGCTCCTCCTCTATTCAAGCTCATCCACAAGTTTGAATTCGTTTTCTTTTGTGTTCACATTGTAAATCCTCTATAAAAGGGCTGTAAAGACTCAATGTATGAAAAAAACTCTTTGGAGATTCTTCTCCATAACTCTGAACATTTCTTATTTTCTCATGCTTCTCTTTAGTTTCTGGGTTCAATTCTTCACATTTCTCCTCTCTAATCTCAATATTCTTACATGAATTCCTTCCTTATCATCTCCTGTGATGATAAGGTCATCCACATAAACCAAGACCGCCACGATTCCTTTGGGGTTTTGACGAGTGAACAAAGTATGATCTGAATGGGATTTCCTAAACCCATTATTAGTAAGTGCGGAGCTTAATTTGTGATACCAGGCCCTTGGTGACTGCTTCAACCCATATATTGCCTTCCTAAGTCTTAGAACCTGTCCCTATTTACAAAGATCCTCAAGGCCTGGTGGTGGAGTCATATACACTTCCTCTTCAAGCTCTCCTTGTAGGAATGCGTTCTTGACATCCATTTGCCATAAGTCCCAAGTCAGATTCGTAGCTAGTGAAAGAACAACCCTTACGGTGGGTAGCATAGCCACCGGTGCAAATGTATCAGTATAGTCCTCTCCATATGTCTGAGTGAAACCTCTTGCAACTAGACGTGCCTTGTACCTTTCTATGTCCCCATTGCTCTTGTACTTGATGGTGAACACCCACTTGGAACTTACAGCCTTCTTGCCTTTGGGAAGTTCTTGTATATCCCATGTATGGTTCCTTTCCATAGCTCCCTTCTCATCTCTTACTGCATCTAACCATTCTTTCTTGCTCTTAGCTTCTTCATAAGTCCTTGGAATCTGACTTTGTTCAATCTTTCCAAGGAATGCTTGATGACTAGATGGCAAGAGGTCAAGGGAACAAACAGCTTGTATGGGATGAGCCACAGCCTGGTTGTTGTAGAATACCCTAGTGTTTCCTAAGTCTAGTACTCCTCCTTAGTTGCTGAACAGGTGGTTGCAGCCTCCTCTACAACCGTTTCCTCTTCCATTTGGTGAATAGGTTCCTCTATACCCACTTCCAAGTCGTCTTGTTCTTGATTTTGGGCCATAGCTTCTTCTTGGATTGGAGTTGGTTCTTGAGTTACCACCCCTTGTTCATTCTCTTGGGTATCTTGTGAACTACTTAAGGTTCTTGTTTCTTCGTGTCTTGAATCCTTTGGCAGATCATTTCCCAAATGATTCATGAGAAACCTCAAACTCGTAGCCAAATCAGAAGGTGACCTTGAGAGATCCTTCAATCCTTCCCAATCTTTCTGATCATAAAAGCTTTGTTCTTCTATGAACTTGACATCTCTTGACACATATGTCCTGTTGTTGCTCGGATCATAGCACTTATAACCCTTTTGTGTTGTCAAATATCCAAGGAACATACACTTGATGCTCTTTGCCTCCAACTTGTTTCTTAGATCACCTGGAACATACACAAAGCACACACACCCAAATACACGTAAATGATCAATGGAAGGTTTAGTTTTATTGAGTACCTCAAATGGGGATATATCTTGCAAGACTTTGGTTGGAATCGATTGATGAGGTAGCAAGCAACCAAGACTGCATCTCCCCAAAAACTTTTAGGAACATTGGTATGAAACATCATGGATCTTGCTACTTCCATTAAGTGTCGGTTCTTCCTTTCAGCAACTCCATTTTGTTGTGGTGTGTGTGGACAGCTAGTTTGATGTAGTATTCCATGTTTGTTTAGATGAGCTTTGAATCTTTGACTTGTGTATTCTCCTCCATTATCTGATCTTAACACTTTGATCTTGGCATTGAATTGATTAGTAACATAATTATGAAAGTTTATAAATGCCTCATAAACCATATCTTTTTGATGGAAGTAATGTAACCCATGTATATTTTGATTTCTCATCTATAAAGGTCACAAATTATTTATTCCTATCTCTAGACATGCAAGGTGAGGTCCAAACATCGGAATGCACTAAATCAAAGCAATGCTCGTAAATTGTAGATGATTTAGGGAAAACAACACGACAATGTTTGCCAAGGATACAAGCCTCAGAAACTGAGTGATCATAAGCGACATTAGGAATTATTAAGCTTAAAGCACGAGCATGAGGATGTCCTAATCTAGCATGCCATAAGACATCTTTATTAGCAAAAACACAGGATTTGAAAGCTAAGGAATCCAAATTGCTTAGAGGGTCTTCAAGAACATAGAGCTCATCTTGAGTTACACCACCTCCAAGTATCTTACCACTCTTAATATCCTGAAAGTAAACATTTTTAGGCCCAAATGTAACATTGCAATTGAGGTCTTTAGTAGCCTTTTTGACAAAAACTAGATTAGACTTAAATTTAGGTACAAAGAATGCATTAGTTTCTTTGTCAAATAGTCTTAATTTTCCGGTTCCTTCAATTGGAATACCCTTACCATCAGCTATAGTTACTTGTCCTAGACATGGTTCAATGTTCTTTAACAACCTAGCATTGCTAATCATATGGTGAGAAGCACCTGAATCCACTACCAACTTATGATCTGGTTTATCAAGCGATTTATGGGAGTAGAGTGTGATACCGGAGAGTTTTGAGGCATAGGCCTTGATGAGATCCTCCAAGTCACTCTTCTTAACATACTCCATGGATACATTCATAGCTATCTCTCCTCCTTGGTTGGATGAACTTTCCGGTTCAGTCGCAACCATTTGAGAGATGTTAGCCTTTGAATCCTTGAACCGGTTTGGCTTGAGATGAGGATGAAGTATCCAGCACTTGTCCTTGATGTGGCCATTCCTCTTACAATGCTCACACATCACACTCTTCCTATCCTCTTGCTTAAACAAGCTTTTGTTGGCCATGACTAGTTCTCCTTTACCACCAAACAAACTAATGTTGCCTTGCTCCTTTTGAATCCGTGAGCACACCTCTTCGAAATCAGGGAGTTTTGGCTCTCTCAGGATGGACTTAATCACATCCTTAAAGGCAGAATTTAGGCTGAGAAGGAGCCCAAATATCTTGTCTTGTTCCTTCCTTTCATTAAGCACTTTTGGATCCATAGAACTTGGTCTCAACATGTCAAGCTCGGACCATGTTGATTGGAACTTGCCTAGCAACTTTGTGAACTCCATATCCTCTTGGTGTAGATCATTGAGAGCCTTCTTAACCTCATACACACGGCTGAGGTTTGAAACATCCCCATACACCCTCTTGAGACTGTCCCAAAGAGACTTGGCAGTTTCACAATGTGAATAAGCTTCAAGAATGGATGGGTCCAATGAATTTTGGAGGAATCCAAGGACTGATTGATCTTCTTGGAACCACCTAGCTTCTTCTTTTCTTGTTGCCTCATCCTTCTTCTCCTTTGGATCATCAATAGATGGAGTATTATCCTCCAAGATGTGATTCCAAAGTCCTTTGCCACAAATGGCTGTCTTGATGGTTCTTGACCATAATGTGTAGTTCAAGCCTTTGAGAACTACTGGTATCACCGTAGGGTTCAGGCTGGAACTAATTTGAACTGTATCCTCCATTGTTAGGCTTTGAAGAGCTCAAAGGAAGCAGCTTTTATGGTTGAATGAAACCGTGAGTTTTTAGTCTAAAGACTGAGATTTTTGACAGAATTTTAGATTAGAAACTGAGAGATTTGAGTAGAAAAGATAAGAGAATGATCTTATGCTCTGATACCATGAAAGAATATTGAGATTATAGAGGAGAAATGTGAAAAATTGAATCTGGAAAGTCAAAGAGAAGTATGAGAAGTATGAGAAATGTCTTAGACTTATGGAGAAGAATCTCCTAAGAGTATATTCATACATTGAGTCTTTACAGCCCTTTTATAGAGGATTTACAATGTGAACACAAAAGAAAACGAATTCAAACTTGTGGATGAGTTTGAATAGAGGAGGAGCCTGTCAACAACCAATGAGAAGAGAGGGGAAGAGCTGCAGACTGTCTCATGACTGTTTGGTGTAGTTACCAAGACTGTGTGCAGCATGGACATGTCCTTTTCACCTTGATTCTTCTCCCAAGGCAGCTATTTAACCATTTTAACCTTGTGGTTAATAATAACTCCCTCCTTTTTCTTTTCTCTTGTTATTCAAACTGAATTTCGTGCTCACACTTGCCTTGTAGGTCAAGATAGGTCTTATTTGATTTTCCTATGTCAATACTCCCCCTCAAGCTAAAGACTTTGGAATCACCCTAAAGTCTTAAGCTTGGGAACACAAGGCAACACCTCATTAAAAACCTTATTAAGGAAAACCACTTGGGACAAAACCTTAATAAGGGAAAAAGAGTGTGTTGCTCTTGGATTAGGAAACCTTTGATCATGGATATGATAAATCAACAAGCCCAAGTTTGCTAAAGATTTTCTTGCAAACTTTGAGACTTGCTGCCTTTGTGAATATGTCAGCTAGTTGGTCTTCACTCTTTGTATAACATGGCAGAATGGTTCCATCTTGAACTTTCTCTCTAACCTTATGACAATCGATCTCTATGTGCTTGGTCCTCTCGTGAAACACTGAGTTTGAAGCAATGTGAATGGCTGCCTGATTATCACAATTCAGCACTAGAACATGATACCACCTTCTGCATCTTAGTCTTCCAAGTGACTAAGTTCCCACCAATGAAGGTGCAATACCCGGTGGTTGATTTCCTATCGACCCTATCACCAGCCCAATCCGCATCACAATATCCGATAATATCAGTGTTCCCATTCTTGCCCATCCATATGCCTTGACCAGGAGATCCTTTGATGTATCTAAGGATCCTTTCTACCATGCTCCAATGATATACAGTAGGTTTTTGCATATGTTGACTCACTTGATTCACAGCAAAACACAAGTCTGGTCGTGTTAGGGTGAGGTAGATCAACTTCCCAACTAGTCTCCTATACTGAGAAACATCCTTAAATAACTCATCAGTTTTCTCCCCCTTTCCATTGACCTTGTAGCCATCTTCAAGAGGAGTTTTGGCTGGTTTAGCCCCAAGCTTTCCTGTGTCTGTCAACAGATCAAGAGCATACTTTCTTTGGGATAGAAAGAGCCCTTCCTGAGACCGACACACTTCAATACCCAAGAAGTACTTCAACTCTCCAAGATCCTTCATGTCAAATGATCTGTTTAAGAAGGCCTTTGTGGACTGAATTCCTTCCTTGTCATCTCCTCTGATGATAAGGTCATCCACATAAACCAAGACCACCACAATTCCTTTGCAGTTTTGACGAGTGAACAAAGTATGATCTGAATGGGATTTCCTAAACCCATTATCAGTAAGTGTGGAGCTTAATTTGTGATACCATGCCCTTGGTGACTGCTTCAACCCATATATTGCCTTCCTAAGTCTTAAAACTTGTCCCTCTTTGCAAAGATCTTCAAGGCCTGGTGGTGGAGTCATATACACTTCCTCTTCAAGTTCTCCTTGTAGGAATTCGTTCTTGACATCCATTTGCCATAAGTCCCAAGTCAGATTCGTAGCTAGTGAAAGAACAACCCTTACAGTGTGTAGCTTAGCCACCGGTGCAAAGGTATCAGTATAGTCCTCTCCATATGTCTGAGTGAAACCTTTGCAACTAGACGTGCCTTGTACCTTTCTATGTCCCCATTGCTCTTATACTTGATGGTGAACACCCACTTGGAACTCACAGCCTTCTTGCCTTTGGGAAGTTCTTGTATATCCCATGTATGATTCCTTTCCATAGCTCCTTCTCATCTCTTACTGCATCTAACCATTCTTTCTTGCTCTTAGCTTCTTCATAAGTCCTTGGAATCTGACTTTGTTCAATCTTTCCAAGGAATGCTTGATGACTAGATGGCAAGAGGTCAAGGGAACAAACAGCTTGTATGGGATGAGCCACGGCCTGGTTGTTGTAGAAGACCCTAGTGTTTACCCAATTGGATGGGTCTTTCCTAAGTCTAGTACTCCTCCTTAGTTGCTGAACAGGTGTTGCAGCCTCCTCTACAACCGTTTCCTCTTCCATTTGGTGAATAGGTTCCTCTATATCCACTTCCAAGTTGACTTGTTCTTGGCTTTGGGCCATAGCTTCTTCTTGGATTGGAGTTGGTTCTTGAGTTACCACCCCTTGTTCATTCTCTTGGGTATCTTGTGAACTACTTGGGGTTCTTTCTTCTTCGTGTCTTGAATCCTTTGGCACATCATTTCCCAAATGATTCAAGAGAAACCTCAAACTCGTAGCCAAATCAGAAGGTGACCTTGAGAGATCCTTCAACCCTTCCCAATCTTTCTGATCATAATAGCTTGGTTCTTCTATGAACTTGACATCTCTAGACACATATGTCCTGTTGTTGCTCGGATCATAGCACTTATAACCCTTTTGTGTTGTCGAATATCCAAGGAACATACACTTGATGCTCTTTGCCTCCAACTTGTTTCTTAGATCACCTGGAACATACACAAAGCACACACACCCAAATACACGTAAATGGAGGTTTAGTTTTATTGAGTACCTCAAATGGGGATATGTCTTGCAAGACTTTGGTTGGAATCCGATTGATGAGGTAGCAAGCAACCAAGACTGCATCTCCCCAAAAACTTTTAGGAACATTGGTATGAAACATCATGGATCTTGCTACTTCCATTAAGTGTAGGTTCTTCCTTTCAGCAACTCCATTTTGTTGTGGTGTGTGTGGGCAGCTAGTTTGATGTAGTATTCCATGTTTGTTTAAGTGAGCTTTGAATCTTTGACTTGTGTATTCCCCTCCATTATCTGATCTTAACACTTTGATCTTGGCATTGAATTGATTAGTAACATAATTATGAAAGTTTATAAATGCCTCATAAACCCTATCTTTAGATGGAAGTAATGTAACCCATGTATATTTCGATTTCTCATCTATAAAGGTCACAAAGTATTTATTCCTATCTCTAGACATGCAAGGTGAGGTCCAAACATCGGAATGTACTAAATCAAAGCAATGCTCATAAATGGTAGACGATTTAGGGAAAACAACACGACAATGTTTGCCAAGGATACAAGCCTCACAAACTGAGTGATCATAAGCAACATTAGGCATTATTAAGCTTAAAGCACGAGCATGAGGATGTCCTAATCTAGCATGCCATAAAACATCTTTATTAGCAAAAACACAGGATTTGAAAGCTAAGGAATCCGAATTGCTTGGAGGAGTGTCCTCAAGAACATAGAGCTCATCTTGAGTCCCACCACTTCCAAGTATCTTACCACTCTTAATATCGTGAAAGTAAACATTGTTAGGTCCAAAAGTAACATTGCAATTCAGGTCTTTAGTAGCCCTTTTGACCGAAACTAGGTTAGACTTAAACTTAGGTACAAAGAAAGCAGTACTTTCTTTGTGAAATAGTCTTAATTTTCCGGTTCCTTCAATTGGAATACTCTTACCATCAGCTATAGTTACTTGTCCTAGACATGGTTCATTGTTCTTTAACAACCTAGCATTGCTAATCATATGGTGAGAAGCACCCGAATCCACTACCAACTTATGATCCGGTTTATCAAGCAATTTATGGGAGTAGTGTGATACCGGAGAGTTTTGAGGCATAGGCCTTGATGAGATCCTCCAAGTCACTCTTCTTAGCATACTCCATGGATACATTCATAGCTACCTCCCCTCCTTGGTTGGTTGAACTTGCCGGTTCAGTCACAACCTTTTGAGAGATGTTAGCCTTTGAATCCTTGAACCGGTTTGGATTGAGATGAGGATGAAGTATCCAGCACTTGTCCTTGATGTGGTCATTCCTCTTACAATGTTCACACATCACACTCTTCCTATCCTCTTGCTTAAACACGCTCTTGTTGGCCATGACTAGTTCTCCTTTTCCACCAAACAAACGAATGTTGCCTTGCTCCTTCTGAATCCGTGAGCACACCTCTTCGAAATCAGGGAGTTTTGGCTCTCCTCTTCATACACACGGCTGAGGTTTGAAACATCCCCATACACCCTCTTGAGAGTGTCCCAAAGAGACTTGGCGGTTTCACAATGTGAATAAGCTTCAAGAATGGATGGGTCCAATGAATTTTGGAGGAATCCAAGGACTGTTTGATCTTCTTGGAACCACCTAGCTTCTCCTTTTCTTGTTGCCTCATCCTTCTTCTCCTTTGGATCATCTATAGATGGAGTATTATCCTCCAAGATGTGATTCCAAAGTCCTTTGCCACAAATGGCTGTCTTGATGGTTCTTGACCATAATATGTAGTTCAAGCCTTTGAGAACTACTGGTATCACCATAGGGTTCAGGCTGGAACTGATTTGAACTGTATCCTCCATTGTTAGGCTTTGAAGAGCTCAAAGGAAGCAGTTTTTATGGTTGAATGAAACCGTGAGTTTTTAGTCTAAAGACTGAGAGATTTTTGACAGAATTTTAGATTAGAAACTGAGAGATTTGAGTAGAAAAGATAAGAGAGTGATCTTATGCTCTGATACCATGAAAGAATATTGAGATTATAGAGGAGAAATGTGAAGAATTGAATCTGGAAACTCAAAGAGAAGTATGAGAAGTATGAGAAATGTCTTAGACTTATGGAGAAGAATCTCCTAAGAGTATATTCATACATTGAGTCTTTACAGCCCTTTTATAGAGGATTTACAATGTGAACACAAAAGAAAACGAATTCAAACTTGTGGATGAGTTTGAATAGAGGAGGAGCCTGTCAACAACCAATGAGAAGAGAGGGGAAGAGCTGCAGACTGTCTCATGACTGTTTGGTGTGGTTACCAAGACTGTGTGCAGCATGGACATGTCCTTTTCACCTTGATTCTTCTCCCAAGGCAGCTATTTAACCATTTTAACCTTGTGGTTAATAATAACTCCCTCCTTTTTCTTTTCCCTTGTTATTCAAACTGAATTTCGTGCTCACACTTGCCTTGTAGGTCAAGATAGGTCTTATTTGATTTTCCTATGTCAATAATAGTAGGATTCTGTTTCTTCATTTTGGCCACGTCTTAAGGGATTCCTAGTTCTCATTGGGCCTCCTTCAGGGTTACTATTGTTCTGAACATCATCAAGCCGCAAATGAATGGCTTCCAGCTCTATTTGTAATGCTTTCTTCATTTCTGCTACTAGAGCCTCCATTAACAAGTTTGGTGCTTCTGAAGTTTGATTTCCTCCTGACATAGCTACAAATACACTTAACAAATATGTTAAAAATACCTGTTCTGAAAAAAAAATCGATGGAAGATGAAGAGTTGCGAGTGTGTTATTTTCTAATCTGAAAATGCAATGGGTTGGGGTCGATTTTGATGTGATAAACTGATGTAATATTGGATTAAAACAACAATGCAATTATATGAATAGGTTTTTTTCGATTAATCAACTGATGCAAATCAATTCACACAAGCTGATGCAATCTAAGCAGATGGAAATGGAGAGATAGAGAGATTAGGGATAGGGATAATCGATCAGAAGTGTGCTCTGATACCAAATGATGCGAACCTCCCAAGGAATGCACTTCTGGATACGGTTGAGATAGGTTTTGCAACAGAATGAATCGAAATTCAATCTGTTCAAAGGTTGTGGACTGAAGGGTCACACAGTAGCTGCGGAAAGACTACTGATTTACCTAAGATAGTAGCTTTACACACTAAGGCTACTAAATGTTGACTGAAGGATATTACACACCAACAATCAGATTAAGAAGAGAATCACTCTCAAACTTAAGAAAAGAAGCTGTTTTATTTGAAAAGTTGAATAATCAAGTTTACAACTAAAAGCCCCTATTTATACTATAAGGGGACATAAATATGAGGAGCCTACAACATTAAATTGGTTACAATTACAAGGGAAGACTTGACCAAAGACCTTGACTTCATTAACTCTTATTTTGACTATGAATGTAGACACTTTTCCCCCCTTGATGACGCCAATTTGGACCTTTTTTAAGTGAACTCCTTTTGATTTTAAGCAACAAATTGGGCTGCTTGTAATGTGATTCATTTGCCTCATTAAAAACCTTACCAAGAAAACCCAATGGGAGAAAACTTGGATAAGGGAAAAAGAGTACAAATGGATCACATACCCATTTGTATGTTGTCTTGAGCTTGTACTAAAATCAGAGTGCTTTTAGGCACTTCTCCAATCAAGCTCAAGTGAATTTGTTGTGCATTCTCCTTGTTGAGCATGCAGCTGATTGCCTCTTTGAGTTTCTTGGCCTTGGCTCGGGTTAATGGTCCAGCTGGTAGTGCAAGAGCTTCTTCATGTTCCACTGGTTCATTCCTAGCCATGAACTTCTCCTTTTGTGTGCTTTCCATGCTCGTATCAAATGTGACTGGTTTAATAGTATTTTATTTGTCATTAGGTCCTTAATGTCTTGTTATTTTTGCTTAAGTCCTTTCATTATAATGTATTTTCAGCCCTAGAAGGCACCTGCTGCTGTACTAGTATATAAAGTCCCTTCTCAGCATGTAATCACTTAAGTTTTATGAAATAAAAACCTAGTTTTTCTTCCTTTGAAAGGAGCTGACGCCTCCAGCCTTCTTGTGTGAGAATCCTTGAAGCTTGAGTGCTCTAGACTTATAACAGACCTTCCATAATCTGTGTGGCGTCTCTCGATCCACCTCTCTACTCAATCCTCACTTAGATCCTCTAGAAAATGCTATACAACCAGCTGTAGGGTCACCATCAACCCATCACTCCTGAGTCTTTAGAAAGTGATGTACAGCCAGCTAGAGTCTCTCCAGCAGTTCCCCTTGCTCGAACAAGTCCTCTTGTTCCTGCATCATCTGGTATCAGAGCTTAATCGCTCTTATTCAGGTTTATCAACCCCCATTTTCGTTTTTTTTACTCTGTCATTTCTTTGTTAACTTGCTGTCAAACTGCATCTCTTCATAAAACCCATAAAAATCGAACCCCAATCTGTTGTTTTTGTGTGTTAGAAACCAGTAACATCCTTAGTTGTTGATAGCTTGTGTTTCTGCAACTAGATCTGTTGATTTTCAGTTGTGTTGATTGTGTCTATTCGACTTCCTTGCTGCTGCAACTAGATCTGTCAATTTTTAGTTGTTTTTGATTGTGTCTATTTGACTTCCTTTGTTGCTGCTGAGAGAATATTGAGATTAGAGAGGAGAAATGTGAAGAATTGAATCCAGAAACTCAAAGAAAAGCATGAGAAGATGAGAAAATGTCTTAGACTTCTGGAGAAGAATCCCCTAAGAGTTTTAAACATACATTGAGTCTTTACAGCCCTTTTATAGAGGATTTACAATGTGAACACAAAAGTAAACGAATTCAAACTTGTGGATGAGCTTGAATAGAGGAGGAGCTTGTCAACAACCAATGAGAA